>VZTF01000774.1:0-68587 GCA_013397755.1 Cnemophilus loriae
AGGGACCCCGCGGGGAGCGGCCCCGCCGGGTCCGGGGCGGGCGGTGCTGCGGGGGCTGGGGGAGCTCCGCCCGCAGCGGGGCACACCCACAGTGCCCTGCGGGGAGCGTGAGCGGGGGGGTGGCACGGGGGTGAAATACGGTGGAGAGTTAGCGGCCTGACCACTTGAGGCCCCCGTGAGGCGGATGTCGGGATGCGGGCGTTCGTGCGCACACACGCCCGTGGCTGTCGCAGCCACCGCCGGCTGGGCTCGGTCCCCTCGACTGGTGTCCCCCTTGCCGGGGAGTGCGTGAGCCTGAGCAGTGCCCATCCGAGGGGGTCATCACTGCCTCTCAGCCGTGTTCACCCTCTGGTACAGCAAGAGGACTGCGGGTTCTGCTGTGCATAACAGAGCTGTTCAGGGGCAAATTAATTTTATTCTCTTTTTTTGGTAGTTTTATGCTGGGTTAAAGCCCAAACCAGACTGACACAGAACAGCAAAAATCTATGCATGCTGGAATTCTTCCTGTCAGGTGTCACAGTGTGTTTCACTGGGGGTGGAGAAATTCTACCTGGTTCAGGTAGGTTTCCTGGGATAATCCTTGAGTTTCTGCTCAGAGGCCACAGACCAGCAGAGGATTGCTGCCTATCAGTTTCGTGATTGAAAGAGTAGCTGCTGTGGCCAAGGTGTCCGCAAACACGGTGCCAGGGCTGCCAGTGCTGTAGGGCTTCGGAGGAAGACACAACATGGCCGAAATGCTTTTCCTTTCTGTCTTCTTCCTCCTCCAGCTGCGGAAACTGCTGTTGCTGCACAAATCTGGCTGCTTCTTTGACATCAGCCTCAGCCCAGTGCCACAAGCGTCGCAGGACCCAGAGAGCACAAAGGATGGTTGAAAGCAGTGTCCCCATCACTGTACAGCAGTATGTGCTAGTGCTTTTCTGACAGAGCCCGTGAACTGTGTGCTGGGAATCTGTGGAAGCAGAGTGGCTTGCTAAAATTACTGCAACAGGGGAAAAAAAAAAAAGGTTAAAAATACAGTTTTCTGTTTGGATTTATATTTTAACCTGGAAATCTCACAAGTGGTCTCAACATTGCAGGTTTCTAGAAGAGAAAAAAAAATGCAGAAAGAGTTAAAATAGAAAGTGGCTGGAAAATAACCCTAAAGTTTTGAGAGAAATAGAATTTTATTTTATTTTACCAAAACATCAGCATAGTGTTTGTGTAATGGGCTTTTTGACAGGACTGTATTTCATTCTGGAGTTTCATCACTTAAAAAAAACTACAGACACTTAGCGCACCTGCCCTGAGAACCACTTCCTTCTCCTCCAAAATGAGTCTTCCTAGATCCCACTGGACTCCTTTGCTTTGCTGTTCCCACTGAGAGCCCATGGCTTTTGGTAGTTCAGGGATGTGTCTGTGCCAATTTGCGACATTTCTCCTTATTCACTGTCCAGGAGTCCAGCTTCTCTATCTGATGTAAGTGTCCATGGTTAAAATGATCGGGAATGCGCAGACATTTGCCATGCTTGCCTATTCTGGCTGGCCACAGAGCGGCAGCCCTTTCCCAGGGAACAGGAACGGTGCTCCGCCACAGACATCTGGCTGGTCTCTGCCTGTCCTGACGCGGGTCGCAGACAGACCCTGCTTGGATCAGCTGGATCAGTTCAGGTCCAGTTTTTCCCCACACATCAAGGAAAGTAGTAAACGTGGACAAACTAAGCTTTGTGGCCCAGGAAGGAGCCCAAACTGGTGAGAATGGAGGCAGACAGCACTGCTTTCCTTTGTCCCCTCTGCTGATCAGACCCTGCCAAGACTTTGGGCAGAGGCCTCCGTGCTCCCGCCTTTGCTGAGCTGCTGCAGTTCTGTGCTGTGAACTTCAGCGGATTTCTCTGCAGGGATGTCACGATGCTGGGAACATCACAGTCCATGCCAGTTGAATGTGGTGCGGGGCTCACAGCCCTCGTGGCAGAGCAGGACATGTGGCACAGGGAAGCTGGGGCACAGCCGATGCTGCTCCTCCCCTTGCCAAGCTGGAGAAGAGCTGCAGCTGGAGCGTGTGCCAGAAACTGCTTTGGGAGGAGAGAAGCGCCGTCCCTGGGCTGTGCCCCTCGCTGTTTCCCAAGAGCCCCGTGGTAATCACTGCACCTCCAACAGATTGCTCTGCCTGTCCCTTGCCTTTGTGCAATGAGCAAGGCTGGCAGGGCTCTGCAGTGTAAAAGCTGCCCCAAGGAACCAGATGGGCTGGAGGAACGGGCACCGGAGACCTCGCCAAATCCAGCCAAGAAGGGGTAGGAAGTGAGAGCAGACAGGAGCAGCAGAAGCCAGGGCAAGGAAGAGTGGGAAGGTGGCTGAGGGGTGTCTGGGCTGAAGGGGAGCCTGAGGAAAGGGGAGGAGAGGGCTTTCCCTCAGCCCGTGCTTCTCTTCTGTTTCTCAAAACATGTACCAGGAATTAGATGTTGCCGGGAATGGGCCAAATATCCAGTTTGGTGCAATTCCCCAAGTTGTGGCTGCTTGGCCATGACAGGGAAAAAGATCAAAAAAGGGAAAGGGGGAAAAGCAGAACCCAAACTGCGCATCTTTGGTGTGGCAATTCCTCCCATTCCTTCCTGCTGGCCAGGACACTTTGCCTCACAGAATGACAGGACGGGGGAGGGGGGAAGGGGCCTGTGGACAGAAGCTCTCACAGCCGGGTCACACGGAGGGGGTGGCCCACAGGGCTGTCCAAAGGGGCCTCCAGATGGGCCACCCTCCCCCCCCGGGTGTGGTGGGCAATTTCCGTATGACGCAATGTCAGCACGGTGATGTGACAATGCATTGATGTGACATCACCATGATGTAACAATGCCCCATGGCTATATTTAGCCAGGACACCAGCTGTTGTGTCTCTGGAACAAGAGTCAGCGTGGAATCACAACACCATGACAGGTCTTGGCAGGAGCTGTGGAGCACCATCCCACTGCTGGTGTCCTGCCGAAAGGCAGAGGCACTGCTGAGTGCACTGGGAATTAGGGGGAAGGGGACCTCTGGGCTGATAGAGAGGGCTCTGCTGGGGAGCCTGGGACATGGGGTGATGCTCTAGGGCCTCAGGACTGCTGTGCAGGAGGCTTATTGAGCAACACCTGAGTGTCTGTGTCTTCCCATCTCAGCCCTGGAAGACCACACCTGGGAGAAGGAGATACCAGGAAAATGGATCCTGAACTGCTGAACCTCCCACTCGCAGTCAAGATCCCTGTGGCACCTGGATCCAAGCCTGTCTTCTGCAGGGGAAAGCTGGGTGAAAAGGTAAAGTGAGTAGAAAGGGGTAGAAGATCTCTTCTCTTTCATAGAGTCCCCATCATGCAGAGATGTTCTCGCGGCCACCTGCTCTACAGCACCAGCTGCAGCCCTTCAATTGGACAGAGCTGGGCAAGGGAAGCTGCAGGCTCCCTGGAATGCAGAGGAAAAAGCGCTTGCCAGTCTCCTCACTGGTTTCTGGCACTGTGCATGTGTGTGGCCGGGCCCCTGCCTGCAGCAAGCGGCTGTGTGCATCCGGGTGCCAGGGCAATGAGCCCCTCCAGCTCATCTCACAATGTCGAGCCACGCTCTGGGGCACCTTTGAGGGAGATTCCAACTTTCCCCTGCTTGCCTTCTTGGCACCTTTGGAATAGCTTGGGCTTCCCTGCTTGGGGAATACATGCACTGTTGTCCTCCGGCTTGTGCTGCACCTTCCCAAGGTAGAGACTTTCTGGAGGCAGAGGCAGCTGACACACCCCTTGGGGCTGCCTAACCCAAGAAGACTGGTTTCATCTATTCTCCACTGGCTGCATTTGAACCTTTGAAGGTTCATTTGTGGATGGGTCTGCAGTTCTTCCTGGTGGCCTAAGATACCTGTTTGCTGGTGGGGTTGCTGTGGGGTTTGTCTTCTCTCCCCTGAACCATCACAGCCCAGCCTGGCCCAGCCCAGACCC
The DNA here is from genome assembly GCA_013397755.1 of Cnemophilus loriae. Classification (NCBI taxonomy): domain Eukaryota; kingdom Metazoa; phylum Chordata; class Aves; order Passeriformes; family Corvidae; genus Cnemophilus; species Cnemophilus loriae. The sequence continues at coordinate 3,927 of VZTF01000774.1, forward strand.
ATAGTCTGTCTGTGCAGGTCTCTGTGCTTACAGAAGGATGGAGAAGACCTTTACCTTTTCACAAGTACCATGTGGTACCTCTTTGCTGCTCTCTCCTGCCTATTTCATACTCTGGAAACTCTCTCTTACAGCTCCACCGGCCGTTTCCTTATTTCACTCTGGATGATCCCTACTGCCACCACCTCAGCCCAAAATACAACTGCCTGCATGACCCCCACCTTCGGGACTACCACAAGCGCAAGGATGTGCTGCGGTTGCTGAAGAAACAGGGCTTTGTCACCAGTGACAACAATGTAGGTTTGGATATCAGGCTGATCAAGAACAGCCCTCTTCAAGCAGGGCTCCCACAGCCCTTGCTGCAGCCGCCTGCTGCTGCCAGAGGGCAGGGCTGTGCGCTGGTGCCCCTGGGAGCAGAAGCAGCACCGGCATCCCCCTGGCAAGTCTCAGTCCTGCCCTTCTCAGCCTGCCCCGCGCTGCCTGTTCAGCCCTGGCTGGGGGGACATCAGTGGCCCCAACACCGGGGGACAGGGGCAGGCCTTGGGGGCAGCTCCCCTCCCGCTGGGGTCGGGCTGTTTTGGGGAAGGCCATCTGCATGGCTTGACAAATGCTTGGGGGATTCTGCCCTTGTCCCTCCATAGGTGGTTTGCACTCTGAAGGAGTTCAACGAGTACAGGCAGTACCTGACCAGGATCAAGCTGCAGTCAGAGCAATTCTTGAGGTGGCAAGAGGTAGGCGAAGCGTTGTGTTCAGGGGCACGGGACGGCAGTGCCCAGGGCTGGGGCCTTCCTTGTGGAGGAGGCGGTCAGTGCAGAAGAGAGGAGGGCAGTGCTGCTGGGCCGGGCACTGTGGCGGGGAAAGGACTCCACGGCTGGGAGCTGAGCCAGCGCAGGGTGCTGGGCTGGGCACGGGCAGCAGGGCCCTGTGCAGGCACACGCAGTGCTGAGGGAAGCCCTTCTCTCCTGCCCTCGTGGCCTGGCTGAAGCAGAGTGCTGGCCTGGGCCCGTGGGAAGCCTCAGCACGAAGGGGCTGAGCGCTTGTCCAGGCACCATGAGCCACAGCCTGGTGTCACCTTTCAGGAAGGGCTTCTGCCATCCCGGGCCAAATTAAAGGATGGCCCCAACCTGCCAGGAATCACCAACACTTTTTGCCGGGGGAAACGGCGGCTGCAGCCTCAAAAGCCTTCTAGCCTACCCCCACCCAAGAGCAAAAAATCAGGGGGATGCAGAAAAGGGAGAGCAGCTTTGGACGAGGGCCAAACTTACTCCAGAGCTGAGCTGGGCCAGAAGGATGCCAGCACTGCTGCTGACTCCCAGACGAAGCCAAATGGCACTGCCAATGGCCTGTTGAATGCTGCGTTTGAGCAACCAACTGCAGCAGAAGCCAAGGAGCTTGAAGAGCTGGTTGAGACTGTGGTGTACAGAGTGTTGGAGAGGCTGAAGATTCCTGGGAATCAGCATGTCAGCTTTTTACAGAGGGCTGCTCGGGCAATCAGAGGAAGACTTCTAGGCAGCTGCATGACAGTAGAACTTTCAGATACTTCTCTAGATCACCGTCAGAAAATGGAAGTGATAGCGAAAGAGCTTGTAGCAACAGTGTTGGAGATCTTGGGGGAACGTCTGGCATCCAGCACATCCAAAGCTTCTGAGACCAGGGTGGCAGCCAGGTGGGAGGAGCTGCCTCTTTCTGGAAGAGCCACCGAGGCAGACAAATCCAAGGACACTGAAACAGCCACTGCAGACAGAGCACTTTCACAGACTTCCCTTGACACACTCACCAGAGAAGTTGTTGAGAGTGTTCACTGCACCTTGGAATCCTTTGTAACTTCTCAGTTTGAGCAAGACACTAGCTGTAAGTACACTGAAATCCTGGAATTTCCTGGGGGAAATGTCTCCAACAGACAACTGCAGCCATCCCAGACACTGCCAAGGCAGGGCATGGAAGCAGGACAAGGGTTCCTCAGAGCATCTGAACAGCAGAGCCTGAAAGCAATGTTACCTGCCCCTGCAGAAGGGGCTGGGTATGCCAAAACCATGGAGCCTGAGGATTGTGCAGTGGCAAAAGAGAACTTGGAAAGAAAAATGAACCTAGAGTCAACAGTCTTAGCCAGCACTTTGGATGTAAGGACCACGGCAAATCGGATTGCTGACTCAGTATTAGAGCGGATCAGTCAACCTGGGCCTGCACCAGCCCCCGAAGAGAATTTTCAAGGGCCTGTCACAAACCCACCCACATCCCAAGGTGGAATGGAGAGCTGTGCCGCTGAGGACACTCTCCCTTCCATCAACCCAGAGTCTTCCCAATAGCCCATCCCTCCAGCCCAGGCCAGAGCATGGCACAGAGCAGAGCGCCCAAAGCAAGTGAGGTGTGTGACTGGAGAGCTGAAGAGCCCCCGGAGAGCAAACACAGACCACATCCTTGTGCTGGCAATAAAGAGTTTATTTCCAAGGCCTTGTCTGTGCTTTCTTCAAGCTAGACCATACTGTCTCTGGACATTTTCCGTACTGTAACCTGTCCTTCTTAAGCCTCTGTCATGCTGAGACCCAATTTTATAGGGAATTTGAGGCAGGGAGGCAAGGAGTAGCCAGCATTTTTTCTTGTTTAGCAAGCTTTGCTGTTGGGCGAGTGGAAGGATGGGTTTGGACCTTCTCTGTTTTTCTGGGGAGTTCAGGCATCACGTGTAAAGCCTTTATTTATGCTCAGCATGAGCAGAGTTGTGCACTCCACAGGTGTAGTGGGTTTGACAGCTGGCCAAATGCCAGTGCACCCACGAAAATAATTCACTCATTTTCCTCTGTTATAGTTGAGCGAGGCAAGGGAAGATCAATTAAAATAAAGCTCATGGGGTGAGATAAGGATTGGGAGAAAATACTTTAAGGGCAAAACAGGCTCAAAACTTTAAAAGGTATAAAGAAAAAAATTATTAACATAATTAAAAGAGGATAATGAGAACTAAAATAAACCTTTAGAAGACCTTTTCTCCCCCCACACCTCCAGCCCTTTTTTGCTTCCCACCGACAGCGCAGGGAGACAAAACATGGGATTTTTAGTCAGTTTGTCACTTCTAAAAATCTTTCTTCAGTTAACCTGGGGAGAGGAGTCTCTTTTGCTATGCCATGGAGTCCTTCCCATGGGAGACAGTTCTCTGTGGACTTTTCCAACGTGGTTTTAATTTTTACAGCTAATGGCCCGCCCGAAACCTGCTTGCAACGTGAAGTCCTTCCCACAGCTTGCAGTCTTCCCACAACTGCTTTTTGTGGGCCATTTAGCTTATGTGATGCAGTTTTCAAGGATGAGCTGTTATAGTATAAAAGCAATGGTCCTCTTCCTCCATCTGTGAAAGCAAGGGTTCTCCCTCTCTCTGTTCAAGGCTCTCACCAGATCACAGCTTCTCAGCATCCACACACTCCAGCATGAGCGCCTTTTCTCATGGGCTGCGAGTGAATGCTGCATCCCCCATGCACTTCATGAATTATAGGGAAACAGTTTGGTGTATTATAGTCCTCACCAGAGCTTGCAGAAGAATCTCAGCTCTGATGCTCAGAGCACCTCCTCCCCCCCCCTCCTTTGCACTGAACTTAGTGTCGCCATGTTGTTCTCCTCACGTGTGTTCACCTTTCCCTTTTCTCTGATTTGTGACAGAATTGCTGTCTGTAGGTTTGTCTGTTCTCAAGTTCTATTAATTGAAAAGGTTTTATAGAATTCTGCAGCGCTGAAATGTTGATTCCGTCCGGGCTTTGCATGGGAGAATTGCTTGCTATGCCTCTCACTGTTGCTCACGTGGTCTCTGCCGGGCACTGGCTGCGAGGCTGCTCCGAGCGCTGGTCCCGGCCGCATGGTTGCTCGTGGCGCTGGGATGGCTCCTCAGCAGGATCTCGGCGGCCACTCCAGGATGGGGCCCGGCCCCACCGGGAAAGGGGCCCGGCCCCACCGGGAAAGGGGCCCTGGCCACCCTGCCGGCCACCCCTCCAAGGGCAGAAAGAGAGCTTCCCGTGGTTTCGTCTTTCCTAAATATGTTATCATAGAGGTGTTACTAGCTTCTCTAATTGGCTTAGCAGTGTGCATATTCTCAGTGGTAGCCAGCGATTGGTTTTGCCAGGCACAGAGGAAGCTGCTAGCAGCTCCTCACAGAGAATCACTTCCGTGGCTGACGTTTTTCCCCTCTTCACCAAAGATCAATTAATGCAAAACCAGCACAACAGGACTTACTGTCAGGGAGCAGCAGGAGCTGTGACGGGACAGGTGAGTGGGAACCGAGCTGGCAGGGCACTGCCCTATCCAGCACAGGACAGGCCAGTGGTAAATGGGAACAAAGCAGAGACAGTGACAGTGACCAGATGAGCACTGCAAAATCCTACAGTGATGAGGTCAGGAGAGGAAGTCAGTGCATGGGCTGGGACCCGGATCCCCATCATCAAAGAAATGTCTGACCCAGCTCAGGCAGAGGTCCAAGCGCAAAGTTCTGCAGTTAGGCAATGTTCCTGAGAAACAGGGAGGAAGTTCCCAGTGAGGTGTCCTTCAGCTACTTCCCCTCAAGGGCCTGGCTGTAGTGGTGCTACTGGGGAGCTGGCCCCGAGCTCAGCAGCTCTGCTTCCAACACTGCCCATGCTGGCTTGCAGTCCCACATCCCAGCAGGGACAATCACACTCGAGGCAGGGCAATGCACCCAAGAAGCAGCCCCAGCGAGCAGTCACCAAGGCCTCTGTGCCTGGCTGGGGCAATTCCCTGCCTGAGACCCTCCACTCCTCCCTGCCTGGCCACCCTCGGGCCTGCATGGCAGTGGGAAGGAGGGGGCTCTGTGCCCACAGGGTCTTCTCCGGCTCCTAGACCTCTGCCAGAGCCCTCAGCTGCCTCAACACAGCCCCCATGGGGGCCCTGCAGTCTGTGCAGCTGCAGCAGCGTCCTGCCCTGGGCCAGGAGGATTACAGATTCATCTGGACACGGTCTCCATCCTCCACACCAACGTGCAGCAGGCCAGGGATGAGTTTTGTGTCCACCTCTCCCCACTGTGCTTCACTCTGCTTGCACCTGTTCTTGTCAGAGTGCTGCTGGAGGTCCCACAGGTCTAGCTGACCTCCAGGCTGCTCCCAAGGTGACACAAGGATGGGAGCTGAGTGACTCACCAGGTCAGTGTGCCATCATCACAGCAGGATTCCACATCTGGGTACTTTCTCCTTCGGGACAGTTTCTCACCCCTTCTTTGTTGACCAGAGCACCCCAGACCAGAGGGTGGCTGGGAACTGGCTACAGATCTCCAGGGAAGGGTGTCCACCCTCAGCCTGTGCCCTTGGCCAGAGCAGGCACAGCCCCATCCAGGGAGTGGCTGGGAGGGACACACAAACAAGCAGACATTTCTAGATCACCGCACCCAGACATCCCTGCTGATTTAGCTGGGAGAAGGGGGAAGGCTGTAGATTCTTCACCTCCTCATTCTTTATGGGGCTGTCCACCTGCAGATGAGGCTTTACAGACCTTTCTGTGGTCCCTGGGGTTATAGGGTCTGGCTGACATGCCCCGAGAGTGGCAAGGTAGCACCTACCAGGGGACACCCTAGCCCAAGATTTGGGGACTGTTTGCAGTTGCAGTGCCCTTGTCTTCCCCAGCAGGCACCAAGGCCATGTTGTTTCAGGGAAGCCAAACATCACAGCTGAGGCAATCTAGCAGCTCACTGAAAAGGGAGGGCCCCACCCCCTCCTCCATTCCACACCCTCTACATCCCTCACGACCCACCCGGTCTCCTGCCTCACTTGTGATCTGAACAAAAGACCAGACATGGCACAGATAGGATGGAGGAAACGTGTCTGTGAGCAGAGATGAGCTGAGGTAACCCACTAGTTCTCCTTTGGGAGAAGCTGCGGCTTCTAAGAGCAGCCTTGAGCTTCTGAACACTTTCATGGCTTCAGGCCTCGATTCCTGCCAGCATCCAGCCCTGACAGCTGAGGCCACACAGTCCTCCAGTCCTCAGACTCAAGCTCCCTTTATGGTACCAGTAAACACTAAGCACTTCAGACAAAATGGATAATTTACATGGTGAGACAGAGGAAGGTCCAGGCAGAGGCTGGGGCAGGAGATGCAGGTTCAAATCTTTGTGGCCCGGACAGAGTCCTCAGCTAGTGTCCCCTGCTTTGGAAGGAACGGTCAAACTGATGAGTGACTCCATGTGTCCCAAAAGCTTTCCTGCATGGCTACCTATAAGCACTCAACTCTGGCAGGGTCTCTGTGTGGTCCACCTCACTCAGAATGCCCATGTCCTTTCCTCTTCCCCCATCACGGGATGATGAATGCCTGAGCTGGTTTCCCCAGCCCACTGCACCCACACCCAGTTCTCTCCACCATTTACCATGGCTGACAAATGGTGTAGGACAACAGGAACTCTAAAAGCAGCAACCTCAGCAGCTAATTCAGCTTTTCCCATTTTATTATTGGTGGGTGTCCCACAGACAGTCCAAGGGTGTGCCAGAGCCAGAGCTCTGCTCCACACAGCCCCAGCTTGGCACTGTCTCCACGAGCCACCTCTGCTGAATCTGCCAGCGCTGTGCTGCACCCACATCAAACCAGCACTGGGGCAGCATCAGGACAGGGAGCCTCCCATCTCTGCCTCCTGCCAGTGCTGCAGGGTTCCCGACGCAGGCCTGCCTGTTCCTCTGGTCTTTGCCTTCCCACAGGGCTGATTTAGTGCAAAGCTCCATGTAAGGATTAGACTAAAAACCTACATGAGAGTTATGCTAAAAACTGGCCTCTCGTTTCCCAGGAGCTTTGAGGAGGTGGCAGAACCTCTGTGCATCTCTGGTTTGAGAGAGAAATGGAGTATCTGTGGTGGACAAGGGCAAGGAGACCCTTCACATTTGCAAGAGGAGGACAGACAACGGGAAACTTCTCTACCAGGAGGGGTGACCTTGTGGTTGCCCTGTCCTGTAAAACATCAGGCAGCTGCCAAAGCTAAGCCCTTTTTCCATCTCAATCTGAACCTACAGACATGTCCAAAATCCACCTGTGATCCCCAACATTTGCCCAACCTCTTCAGGAGCTGAGGTGGCACATGGGCAGCAGATCTGAGGGCACGGTGTCTATCAGCTGTCATCAGCAGCTGTCAGAATTGCTTTTACCATTTCTGTTCGCAGACATAGCAAAACGCTCTTGCAAGGCTCTGTGAAAAGGAGACTCAAACCAGCCAGAAATCCAACAGCAAGAGCACTCAGCACTGCAGGAGTGCTGGCCCCATTGGAACACATCACTCTCCCACAACCAGCAGCAGGTCATGGACAAGCTGCTGATGCCTCCTCTCAAGGAGCTATGTCCCAGCCGCCCTCTGGCACAGGGTCCAACTGCACCGCTCATGGAAGCCCAGAACAAACCACAAGCTTGTTCCAAGGCCAGCTGCTGCTTTGGCCATCACTTTTTTAGGTGATCCAGGTATCAGGCCATGGTGACTGCAGGAGTGAGCCTGAGTCTCGGAGCCTGAGCTGAAGCATTTGGTTTGTGGGCTTTTCTGATTTGGCAAAAATCAGCTCATTTCACAGCAAAGCTTTGGGGAACACTCAGAAACTGGGCTGCAGACATCCCCCTAGGAAAAGGCTGTGTGAGGTTACAATGTTCCTGGTCTTCCTTCTGCGCTCACTTGTCCTACAGGCCACCTACAGCGTTTCTGTCAGCCAGACTGGTGGGAAGACCCTCTGGTATGGCCAGTATATGTGATCTTAAACTGCTGGTGTGACAGAGCAGCCCTCGCTGTCTTTGTCTCAAGTGCACCAGCTTTTCCTAGTCTGATAGGACAGTGACCATCCCCAGAGCACCAGCAGCATGAGCCGGAGCCTGAGCAGGAACTCATTCCTGTGTAGCTTAAGTGGCAAAGCTGGCAGCTACCCTGCAGCTCCACCACACTGTGCAACCAGCACCAGTCTCAAGCACCAACAGACTGCTCCCAGCAGCTCCTTGGACTACCAGTGGAGGAAAGATAAGAGAATGCTCCAGTCTGAACATAAAAATGTCCCCGTCAGGTCAGCCTAACAGCCCAGTTAATCACATCTCCATCAGCAGAGATGCCGCAGGGGACCATGCAGAGGATGCCTGTGTGGCCACCTCCTGCAGTACACCTGCAGCACTCCCTGCTGCTGGAGGAGGGACACAGGCAGAATCTTACCCTCCAACTCTTACCCTCCAACTGCCCATAAACTTCTCTCATACCTTTATGACCCTGAAAGGCTCCAGAAGATAGGTGTAAACCAGTACTGTCTTTTACCTGTTTCAACCCATTCTCTTCCAAGATTCCTTGAGTGTCCTTTGGTAGCTGCCTGAGAATTAAGAACAACAGAACCAGCCCAGAGCATGGTTTCCAAGTGCTTATTTCATGCTGATTCTCAAATCTTACTCAAGAGCACTGACATTCAGGCTGAAACGTACAGCCCCAGGCAGATGTAATCGTGCTGCAGAAATTCACAAAAAAGACAATTCACAAAAGAGACAGCCATGGAGACTGTATTTATTACTATTAGAACAGAGGAAAGGCTACTTTACTGATTGGTATTTACAAATCTGTTGGCAAAGACACGAATATCCAGTGTCCTTTATTAGCATGTTTTACAACCCTGGCCAGAAGCATTCACTTGTACTAGCAGCAAATGCCTGTGGTTTGATTGACTGCCACAGCTAAGTGCAAGGAGTAACATGGATCACCTCCGCAATGGCTGCAGGCGAAGCCTGAAACAGACATAGGCATCTGCAGCCCAAAGAGGAGGGCAGGTGCCACATGGCTGCTCCAGCCCTTGGCCGGGAACAGGACACCTCGAGCCTGTTCAGCGATTCAAATCTCAGGACAGCATGGCAGAGCTGGTAACCTCTGCCTATCTCTACACTTCTGGGGCAGTAGCTCCACATCTGAAGAACAAGTTGTTCAGCACTGCAGAAGGACAGAGCAAGCTGAGCAGCATCAAAGCATGGGGATGGGTGTGTACGTGAAACAGATGCTGGCACATTTCAGGGGCATGTTTGACAGAGCTAATCTTGACAAGGGAGCAAGATTTCCTGGCCACAGGACCACAGAATCATCTGGTACGAGGAACCTTTATTCAGCTGGGCACAAACTGAATTCCTGCTCTGGAGTTCATTCAAACTCATCTGAACATAGGCTCTGGGAACCCTCTCACACAGAGCCCCAAGCAAGCCAACAGGCTTGGGGCATTCTTTGCACATGGCACCTCATGCCCACACTGGTACCGATTCAGGCATCAGCTCTAAATCTCATCACTGGCAGGGCTCAGCTCCCCACTGCAGTCTGGAGAGGATGATCCCAGGTCCCCACTGGAAAGGGAGGGGGATGCAGAAACACAAATGCAACCTTGGATGATACTGACAGACTTAGCACTGCAACAGTAATCCCAAAACATACCTTTTCGGAGCAGACCTGCCTTCAGCAAGGCAAACACCTCAAAGAAAGAGCATAGGTACCACAGTTGACTACAGGCAGTACCAGCATTTCTCAAGCACACAGCACTGCTGCTGCTCTGCCTGGAAGGGCATATCTGAGCACAGGAGCAGTTCTGACTGTTGGGAGCTTTCTTTAGACCTGGGCTGAACCAGAAGGGTGGGCCAAGCTGGTATTTAGTTCCTGGCAGAGTGGTCTGGAAAGGATGTGGTACCATGAAGGGAGGTGTCAGCTCACGCTGTCCATAGCAAAAAGGAGCTGCAAGGCCATAGGGGTCACTGTTCCAGAAGATATGGCCCTCATTAAGAGGATGCCAAAGTGGTTGTTTACCTGTTTGTTGTCAGGTGTATGGCCTTCCCGTTGTGCCCAGCACCGCCGTGGGGGTGGGTACTCAGTACAGGGCTGGTCTCGCTGCTGCATAGCTCTATAGTTCTTGAACCTCTGCACCTTCATAGCCCTCTACCAACAGCCATCGTGGGATGTCAGAACAACCCTGACACCTCCAGCCAACAGTCTGCAGAGGTGAACCAGGCTGTTCCCGTAGTAGTAGGATTATTCCCAGTGAGGCAGCATCTTCCCTAGGACCAGCTCATGCCACAGCACAGGAGTGACGTGCTCCTACCCGAAGCCAACTCTGCCTCCAGAAGAGAAATGGAGAGTCTTACTGCTCCATGTAGCAGTTCCTCACACGTGTTACAACCCTTTCGCTGAGCAACCAATCTTGTGGCTCTCAGGAAGAGGATTGCCCCTCTCTGACATGCACTGGAAGGCCAGGAACTGCTAAACCTGACCTGGCATGCCCAAGGATTTCCTGGTGCTGACAGAACTCAGCCTTCCAGGAATGTCCAATCCTTGTGGTCGTATGTTGGGAGATGCTCAAAGGCTAACCCAGGGCATGACAACAGCAAGGACAATGGAAGAAACCTATGTGGAGGGGAGAAGACTTAAGGTATCTAGCAACTCCCCAGAGCAACGTTTTGCACCCTGGGGCCGGTGGCTCAAACCAGCCCTTTGATGAAGCTCGTGTCCAAGTGCACTATCAGCATGCGGAGAAAAGACATTTCTTTGCGTGTGTTCTCAAAGATAACGCGGGGATCGTCGGACTGGCAGCGCAGGCAGTTGGGGGCCATCACCATGGCCAGGTTATTCACATCCATCTTTGTTCTGCCCACATTTGATGGCTGAGCAAAGATCTGCAGATAGCAAGAACACGTTCAGATGGAGCAGTGGAAAAGGGCAAGAAAGTCCAAACATATGGCCCAGGAAAAGGTGCAAGGAGAGGAGAGATAAGGCCTGCCTTAAGGGCCCAAGAGCCACACATCCACAGGGAGAGCACCGTGCTCTGACACAACCGACAGTGCAGCAGCCTTGGCAGACAGGAAACCAACCCCAGGCTCTACAAGATCGGGAACAGGGTTTATTGCTCCCATAAGAGACAAGGCCAGCAAACACCCCTCCATCAATCCCACCTTAAATACAGGTAAGAGGTCTTAAAACCATGCTGATGGCCCCACCACAGCTGTCCCACTAACCATGTTTCACATGCTCCTGGCCCCAGTGCAGGGCTGTGGGGGCTGCCTACCTGCAGGAAGTGGATGAGGTAACACAGCACCAGTCTGTTGAGCTCCGGCAAAAGCTGCACCACAGCCACAGCAGCGTCAGGGTTCTCATAGTTGCTGATACACTCTTTGTAGAACTGCTGGGGGATCAGAGGCTCCTCCAGCTCCCGATACCAGAGCTTGAGGAGAGAGGCTGGGCAGAAAGCAGGTGCATGAGAATAGCTTTGGTCACTTCACCATCCCCTTCAGGGGCAAACTTGGCAGTGAGACAGATGGCAGAGAAAGGATTCTGTGCTTGTGCTGCTTCACCTTAATTCAGTCTTGGCTCTGAAATGCTCAGGCACTCAAACTGACCAGTTAGTGGGAAACACTGGCTGCTACCTACCTGCTCCTTCAGGAAGCAGCTCTGGGGCTGCCTAAAGAAGAGGACAATGAGACCTAAAGGACTCCCACCACTCTGCCCAGCTTGCATAGCCTTACTGCAACAGGGCAAGAGATTCCTCCCCACTCCCAGCGTTTCCTCTAGGGGCAGTGTTCGGAAAGGCAGTGAAAAGACACAGAACAAAATCCCAGTCAGTGCAGACAGCCTGTATACACATTCCCTAGCAGCAGCACACCCACTGAGCTGCTCCTGCACCTGCCCCTCCACACTGCACCATGGCTGAGGTTGCAGCAACACACCTGCCACTTTCCTGTACCTGGTATGTTGGGGTCACTGAGACTGCTTGGGATTCTCCACTGATCCACCTGCAATTTCAGTGCATTGACTTCATCTATGTCACCAGGTATCCTGCAGAGACACAGAAAAGGCCCTTTTGAGAGTGAGCCAGGCAATGTGCTTGGTGGGGTAGCTGGCCAGCAAAACATGGCTCCAAAGCTGCTTCTGGGGCCTCAGGGAGAAGGGAGCAGGCAGAAGGCCTCAGGCACCAGTGGCAGTTATAGCAGCAGTTCCTCTGAGAGAAAGGGGTGCCTATTTTTAGACACAGTCTTAAAGTGGGGGTTCCCACTAGCTCAGATATCAACTAACAGCTTTGAGGACTGACAGGTGGATGGCTCAAAAGTAGCACAGCATCCCAAAAGCTCACCTGAAAATCCCCTCAGTCTGTTCCCCTCCCAGAGCCAGGACCTGCTGTGATAGCTGTGTCTGCACCCAGGGCAACTTGTTCCCTGGGTACACGTCCTGCTGCCGCAGCATGATTTCCTCCAGGGAGCTGCCAAAGAGCGATGGTGTGACGATGGCATTCCTGGCATGCATTATCTCTTCCACTGTTGGTTTGCGGAGGCCCTGAGGACAGAGAAAAGCTTAGTGCAGCCATGGCATAGCCAGCCCACAGAGAAAGAGTGACCCGGGGGTGGGGATTGTGAGTGACCAGGACAGAGAAGGATGGCCCTGCATGCGGTCACCTCGTCAGCCTCCTGGCAGCATGATTCTTGTTCTGCTGCCTAAAATCAGGGGTGGTTCTATTCATCAGTCCCAAGAGGACCAGAGGAGACCACTTTGGAGAGTTTGGGCTGGTTTTGCAGAGATTCTGTTACTGTGTTTTGCACAGTAAGGGGATTGCTCCGGCTGTAGCTCCACCTGCTGCTGGAGGCAGGATAGAGAGGAGCCCAGCCCAGCCCCGGCTGCAGTGAGGTCAGCAGAGGGCACCTATATCCCAATCCAGCATCAGTCGAGTGCTTAGCCACAGGACAGGTGAAAAACAGTCCTTTGGAGATGGGAATTCCAGGTATTTCCAACTCCAGGGAAAGCTTTGCTCTTGGGAGGTGCTAAAACCTGAAAAGTGGGCATGGGTACCTGTTGCTTCTGACAAACACCAACACTTGAAAGGGGCTTTGAATGTCCTGTGGCAGCAGCTCAGAAAAGCACACAGCTGTCACAGGGGTGACAAGCTGCCCAGCACGGTGGCCTTCAGCAGTGATCCTGCGGCCAAGTGGGGAACACGACAGAGGGAAGCTCCCACCGAGCCCTCTGAGAGTCAGTGGCCAGGGCTGCAGTTGTGTGCAATGTGTTTGGAGGTTTACCGTCCTGCCCCTGCTGGGATGTCAGGAGCCTTCACCCCTCTTAAGGTATTTCAGCTAATTTGTTCACTCTATGCAAAGTTCAGATGGCAGGGAGGCCCCAGAGGAATTTCCAAAAAAAAAAAAACCCAATGACCAGATCTGGCTCAGGGACCTAGAACTGACAGGCCAAGGCCATCTACCAGCTTTCATGGCCACACACAGAACTGTGCATAGGGAAGAAAGATTTTCAGATAACGCAGAGCACAGACTCCCCTTTTGCACCAGCCATCTCTGCTGTGTGACTGTTTGAACTGGGAATGAACAACTCTGCAGAAAACCAGCTGCAAGACCCAGCCCGTACAAGCTTTCAGTGGCAAAGGGAGACTTCCCTCACCTGAAGAAACATAATTACGGGCATCCCCTGCACAGATAGCTCCTTTTACCCTGGAGACAGGTAAGTGTTGGGTTTGTCTTTGTCCCTGAGGCCAGGAAGCACCCAGCCATGCAGCTGCCTGCACAGCAAGCACTGCTGTCTGCCAGGAGGATGGCGGGACTTGGACAGCAGCCCTCTCTCACACGTTCCCGGGGAGATGTACTCTGAGCAAGCCTCCCCTGCTCACTCTATCTCCATTTCCCATTACTGAATCAGTGGTGACCACCAGAGTCCCCAGACCAACTGCTCAGGGACCCAGGAAGCAGTGCCCCAGGTAGCCCCCAGGCCCCGCAGCCAGGGCAGCTGCTCACCTTTTTGCCTCCAGTGATGGCTACTTTCTGGAGTTTCCGGTAGCAGTACTTGGCGTAGGTGCTAATAGGCAGACCTGGTGGGAAAGAGGAAATGAGTGGTCAGCCCACAGTGCCATGCACCCCCACACTCAAGCCCTTCAGAGAGCTCCAGCACAGCAGCTCATTCTGGCACAAGCAGCCCCCTCAATGCACAGCCCACTGCAGCAGGGCAGGACTGCCAAAACTTGCATCGAGTGTCCTGAAGCCTCCCAGTCCCATGGCAGGCAGTGTGAGTGCAAGCCAATGCTTGGGCTTGGAAAGATTCATCTCCTGAGTGAAGACTCATAGCTCTGCACCTTCCATCCCCACTCCTGCAGATCTCCACCTCTCACACCTGGAGTGCACCTGCCTCATCCTGACTCCACGCATGACACCCATTCAGCATTTACAGCCTGGGCACACACACATGCCTGGGTCCTTGCCTGTGGGCACAGCCAGGGTTAGGTGCCTCATGGACACAAGGCCAGGTAATTACATCCTGCCAGAACACAGCCACAGAGCACACAGTCAGCCTTCTGTCAGGAAAGGTTTCAGAGTGTTTTAAACTAATTGTTTATTATTCAAGAACTTCAGTTCCTTTGCTAGTGAGAGAGGAGCAGCAGAGGAAGGTGTGTGGGGACAGAGAGGCAGCACCAGCACCAACAGTGACCTCGGGACACAAGAAGAGGCGTGAGGAGGTGATGGGATCTTATCTTCCCAAAGACGTGCAGAAGGCTTCCTCATGTTCCTGCCTGCAGCCTTCTCCAACCCAAGCTTGTAGCGTGCAGTTCAGGCACGCTCTGCGAGACAAGGAAAATGGGACACACCAAAGCTTGGGAACTGCACCTCAAAAGCTGCTGCCCTCCAGAAGAGCAGCTGCTCTGCTTGTGCTTGGTTCAGTGAACTCTGAGGGCAGCCACGACTCACAGAGCTAATCCCCCCGTGACACCAAGAGAAATGTTTGCAATGACAGAGCACTGATTGCTGAGAGAGTTTTTCCGAAACCATTAGCCTTTTGTTCTTGTTCAAGTAAAACCCAAACTGCTCATTGAAAGCAGTGAATAGATCTGCCCTATTTGATTCCCTGCCAGGCCCAAAGCTTGCAGCACAGTTGAAATACTTGTGGCTGTGAAAGTCTACATTCTGGTCAGATGCTGAGCATTTCACATCAGCCTTTCACACACCCTATGGCTTAGGTATGCTGGTTGGGAGCTTGGAGGTCTTCAAATCCTCTCAGTGCAGAGGGAGGACAAACTCTTCCCAAGCAGAACAATTCCCAGAGGTGGGAGATATGTTGTCCTCTCAGCCAGCAGGTAAGCCACAGTCCTCAGCTCCTCTCCATGAAACAAGCACCTCCTGCCTCCATCAATCTGCCTCACAGCTGGAGCAGAGCCTCTCCACACTGCTGGAGCCACGCCAGAGGAGGTACAACAGCATTCCCATCTCCCACAGGCAATGGGAAGGAAAGCCAGTTTTAGGAATTTCTCTCTAGGGAATATCTAAAGCAAAATATTCACTGTAAGCAAAAATCCTGCTAATCCTAAGCATGATTTACACTGGGAATATCTAAGGATTAAAAGGAAACAAACCCAACGAGCTGCCCTGTGATGCTTCACTATCCCAGGTTACAGGCTCTGCTGTCCAATGTGAAACACACCCTGAAGCAAGGTGTCACCCTTCTCAGAGGGGAAAGGAAAGAAGCTGGACTGTGTCTCTGCATCCCAACACTTATGCAGGAGACAGCACACTCAAAACTAATAATAGGAAGTATTTTTTCACACTGTAATTAGACCATGAAACACATAATCACCCCAAAAGCTTAATGTTTGCAAAGGAACTGGTGTCTTGCAGATTCTGCATGGCTGATATGTGGGCAGCAGTCAGACACATTTGCTTGAAGCCTGTTTTGCACCTTCCCAGGAAGCTCCTCTGTCCTGGGAAAAGCCGAAAACCTACATCCAGCACTTTCTGCAGCGAGGCCTCCTGCTCCCATGACAACCATGCTGCAGCCTCTGACCCAATGGGGCCTGTTGGGGTCACACTTGAAGCGGACCAAATTTGAAGCCACTGAAAAATAAACTTGCTGCATGCACAAGAGGATGGAGGAGTTACTGCCTGTGGGAAGAGATGGGATGGAGCTGAGTTGCAGGCATGGGACCCATCTCTTCCCACAGCTGCCCATAGACCTGAATGGCTAAAAAAGAGGAAGGAGCCCTGCGGAATAGGGTGAGCAGCACTCACCCCAGAGGGCATAGAACAATGGCTCCCATGCAGCCACCCTGCTCCAGGGTAGAAGTCACCTGCCCCAACACAAGTGCTCCTGGCTCTGGGGCATGTCCAGAGTGGGACGGGCAACATGGAGACAGAGACATGAAGAGGCCAGGAGGCACACGCTGAGCTGCAGGAAGGAACATGAGGGAGAGGAGCAGAATTTAGCTTTAGCCTCAGCTTTTCCAAACCAGCAACCTGTCCCAACCATCTGCTGCTTTCAGAACCCTCAGCTAGAGACTGACTCCTAGCACTGAGCTCATCATGCACGCTGACATCTCCCAACGTGTGGGCCAGGTACTTTTTTCACAGCCCAGCTCCCACCTCTTGGTGCAGGGCTGGGCAGCTTCATCTGCACCACCTGGAAAGGGCTAATCCTGAAGGCAATTCCACTTCTGTGAGCACATCATGAATCTGAGAAATCCAAGATGATCTGTTATTCTCCACGGTATTACAGTAGCCTCAGGAACAGACGACTACTAACAGCCCACACAGTGAAAACTAGTTTTCAAAGGAAAATATTTCTCCATATGCCAGCCTAGAAACACATATGGACAGCATCTTAAAGAACCTCTACTTTTAGAAAAAGTTTAAATCCAGACAGGACACATGCAGGAACATACCTTCTGGAACAGACTTGAACTCTTTCCTGGAAAAAAAAGTCTTAAAAATGCAGCAAACAGTGTGGATTTAGGACCTGGCCATGGGATATGTATTTTAGCACTAGAGAACCAGTTGTCTGGATATTTCTCTGATCTACCACAGCCTCTTGGACCTCAGCCTGGCACAGCCAGAGCAGGCTCTCAGACCAGGATCCCATCTCACTGCACTCTATAGCACAGGACTAGGTGCTCCTGAGCAGCTCAGCTGGGCTTGGCACCAGCAGTGCTGCTCTCCTGGCTTAGATCTGCCCAGGCACCCCCATTTTACAGCACTGCTTTAGATCCTCTTTCTCACACCACCAGTGCTTCCTTCTACATCCCAACAATGCTTCTCGATCACCATTCCCTATATTGAAAATGCCATGTTCATCAGCCAGACAAGTCAGCAGCCTTCACCCGTCACCAAGATAAGAAACAGATACAGGATGTCTGAAAAATCAGTATCCCCCTTCAAAAAACTCCCAGCTAACAGCAGGTGGGCAATACCCTAAGGCAGCGCTGTACCTGGACCACTAACCATCAACAGACAGACTTCCCTTCTTTGAACTTGCCCCATTTCTTTCTAAACCTCTTTATGCTCTGAACCTGCACATCACCCTGCTTTGCTGACCCTTTGGGATTTCATTCTGTGCTTCAGGACAGAGTGTTCCTGAGCCTGCTGCCCAACACGAAAACCAGGCAGCTTTCAGTTCTGCTGCTACAGCACACAGTGAGAAATTTTCTTCTTGCTTTCCCCAGGTAACCTTAAGTTTCTTTCGTCCCCTTGACTGTCTCCCCTCTTCCCTCCTCCAGGTCCAGCTCACATGCCACCTTCCCTGCCCCACTCATCAGCCTTGGAGGGACTCTGGGCAGGACATACAGAGTGGGCACAGCACAACTACAGCCAAGTGCTGCTTTGCTCTCTGTCCCTTTCCTACAAGCTCCTGATCCTTCTTTTGGTTTCTGACCACTTCCCAGCAATGTGTATGTGTTTCTGGAAATTCATATATGAGCTGGAAATGTCTTTGTCTCCGCGAAACAGCTCAACTGGGGCCTCCCACTGCACTTGCAGTCAGGGACCTCTCCCCCATGTAAAAAACTTTACATTTAGTGACACAATATTCTCTGCTGCTTGATCGCTCTGTTCGTCACCCTTGCCAGTTCCCTCTGCACCTTTCATTTTCATAGTCCGGAATAATTTTGTATCAACACTGAGCTGTTGGCTCATGATTTGTCTCCTTGTATAAACCCAAAGACCAGTTTACATTCCTGCGGAATCAACTGACAATCCTGCTTCTGAAAACACAGCATTTATTCCTACCCATTATTCTTCTGCCTGTCAACAGGTTATTGATGCATGAAAAGACCTTCCACCACATTCGTATTTCATTTACTTACAGAGAATTAAGCTAGAAGATGAAGATCGCAGAAGTTAAGCGTGGGAAACTTCAAAATTCTTTCTTTGGCTATATGTCAGATGGTAAATGTTTACTCGCCTATGAGCTTCTGGACTGAAGGGAGTATGTACGCATGTGTGGGGAATCACAGCTTCAACTCAACTTTTCACTGAAAGACTTACATAAATGTCTACTTATCTTCTATTCAGTTCTGACTAAAGTCAGTACATTTGATTTCCGTATGGATTTCTCTGCTAAATTGCTGCTACAGCATCCATAAGCATCTTAGTATTTCAGAGCCACTAAGAAACTTCTCACAACAGCCTTGCAGCTTCAGGGAGCTGCATCCTACCCACCCCTCACACATCTGGAAAGCAGGGCTGGTAAAACAGAAGTAGGTGTTCCAGGGAAAAACCTGACCTTTCCAGCCAGCAGCAGAGAACCTGGCATGTTCCTGCAAGATTTCCCTGTACTTCAGGTGCAGTTCTGAGGTCAGTCTCCAGGAAAAGTCCCCAGAGTTATCAGTCACTGTGAAAAAGCTGCCAGCCCTGCTGCCTCCTCCGCTGAACCTCTGCAAAGCAACTCATAGCCTGGTCCCTGCCAGAGCAGCCTCCTGGGCCAGAAGACAGACAAGAGGAAACAGCCTCAAGCTGTGCCAGGGGACATTTAGATTGAATATAAGAGAAAATTTCTTCATTGCAAGGGTAATTAGGCATTGGAACACAGGCTGCCCAGGGCAGTGGTGGAACCTCCATCCCTGGAAGTACTAAAAAATTGTATGGATGTGGCACTTGGGGACATGGTTTAGTGGTGGCCTTGGCAGTGCTGTGGGAACAGTTGGAGTCAATTACTTTAGAGGACTTTTCCAACCTTAATGATTCCGCGATTCTGTGAAAGGGAGCAGTGTGTGTGACATGTCACCAGAGCCCCAGCTGAGGCCACACAGGCACAGCTGACATTCAAGTGCTTCATTCTCTAAACTTTATGAAGTTACTCTGGCGTGCCTTTTTCATAACATTTCATATATATGTAAAAATATGTACCAGAGGCAACAGAAAATCCTGAGTTGGAAGGGACCTACAAAGAGTCTAACTGCTGATGTTTGGTTTGTTTGTTTGTTTTTTTATTTAATGCTTGTTTTTAGGTAAAAACTACATCTGTTTTCCTAAGCACACCTCCAGCACACACAATTTAGACATGTAATAGACAGAACAGCCTACTCAGCCCACAGGCAGCACAACCTGCACAGAACAATCCCCATGGAGTTGTCTCATAAAGATACCTTAGTCTTTCTGAGAACAAGCAAAATGAATTTTCAAAGGCTCAGAATGGCCTGAACTCTCCTGGGCCTGAACAGAAAAGAAAAAACACATATCCCTACCAGAAATATAATCCTTCTGTGCAACTGCGGGTCTCTGCTCTGAATCCCACCAGAGACAGAGAAACAATGAACACTGTTAGTACAGGAGCTTCAACCCAGGGCTGTCCTCAGCCCTTGCCCTGACTTGCAGCTGCCTCGTGACACAGGGTGACACAGCAATGACACAGGGAAGCCACCATAGGGAGCAGCTGTCTGCTGGTGTCAGGGAGAGCTCAGGAATGCAGGAAGCTGGACTCCAGCTCTCACAGTTTATATACTTGATATAAACTGCTGCCTGAGAGGAATTCACAGGACTAACTCAAGTTTCCTGAAAGCAATATAAAAAATATTACATGGACTTTGTCTAGCAAGACTTTAGCCAGATAAAGTGTTATCCTGCAGCCAGCAGTTAAACTGAGTCTGGAGGAATGCACGAGCTCTTGTTCATTCCGCACAGATGCCAGGGCAAGCCCTGGGCTGCAGAGCTCAGAAAGCGTGGGCAAGGGAAGCCAATTCTTCTTCGTAGAGAAAAAGGCAGTGTCCTTCGCCGAGTACCAGCACCCTCCCTGAAGAGCCTTGGGTTAGGCTGTGATTCACAAAATCCATTAATACAACTGATACAGGTTCTTTTCAACACACTGGCTTGTATGGCTTCTAGCTTCAGAATATGCTCTAGGAAACTCGGTGGCATGCACAGATCAGTCGAATTACAGCCCCAGGTCTGCATCCAAATTAAAGTCCATCACACAACTCACACACCTGTGACTGAACAGGCCCCCACCTGTACCAAATGCAGCCCAGCTGCCACCCACACTGCTGATCCATGCTCTGGTCTAACCTTGCACACCAGCCCCCCACCAGATAAATTCTCCCAAATCCAAGTCTCTGTACTCAAAGAAATGGTCTGATTTTCAGCAGAGCTCAGCATTGCCACCCATCTGAAGTCAGTGCAGACCTCTCTCTCAGCTCCCTGTGCCTCTCCTTACCTTCATCCTCTGTGTTTTGTTTCCTCTTTTTCCTGGATTTTGTGATCTTCTTGTTTTTCAGGTCCACAAGCTCCTTGATGCGCTGGGCAACTGAAAATTTGGAAGAGGATCTGGATTAATAAAGTGGTATACTAAAATACCAAAGACCAGAACTGCCCTTAGATGTGGCAGCCAGCCTGACTCCAGCACAAGAAGCTCTGCCTGGGGAAAGGTCCTGCACCACAGCCAGCTCCCAGTGAACCTGGACAAGGGGCCCAGAACATCACTCAGCTTCTCCAAATGGCCAAACAGTTGAAAAGTTCATACCTAAATAAACCTGCTGCCTAAATACCAGCAAAAGAACCATCTTCTCAATATCTCAGAGTACTCCTCCTTGCTGCCTGCATTCTGGGCAAAGCATAGCTGGAGGGAATGGTTTTGGACAGAAGTGACAAGGGTTGAAGATCTTCATAAAACCCAAACTAGTGCTGCACACCTGGCAGTTCAGTGAAGAAATCCCACATTAAGGCTACAGTCACAAAACCAGAAGGCAAATATTGCCAATGTAGCACTTGTCCCTTGGTCCAACCTCTGCCGCCACACTCACGAGCAGGGGCAGAGAGGTGCTGAGGCAGAACTCTAGTAGCCACCCTGGAAATTTGGGGGGGCTTCAAACACTGCTTGAAGTCCCCAGAGATCAAAGGGAAAATAGGTGCTCTGGTTTCTGGCCTGAGACTGGACAAGAAACAGTGAGTGTGGCTGACAAATAAGCCAGTAAATACCAGCTAATACTCTCCAGGCTGGCACTTAGCTTTTTTCTTTTATTCCTCCCCCAGGATGCTATAGCGATTTAAAATTGGGATAATAACAGAATATAAGCTGGGCTGGTCCCCAGACTTCTGAAAGACAGATAAATTGCATCTCTTCACACAAAAAGCCTGTGTTCTTCATGATCTCCGAACAGTCAAGGCTTGTTCTCAGTGTTTGCAATGGCTGCCTTAAAAAGTTGGATTTTAACAATCCTTTTTTTTGCCAGCTTCAAGGAACTTAGAAGTAAATTATGTCATCAGAGAATCCAGGTAAGCTCTGTCTTTGTCAGGCTGACATCAGCTCATTTCAGTGCTGAGGGGTGAGGTGAGCACAGTCTGGGGCTTGCATTTCTTTGCCAGACACAAGCTGGTGGCAGCGTATCCCACCAATGAAAGGTGAATTCAGCCAACACACTGTGCTCTCACTGACAGAGACCACAGCACTAGCTGGGGACTACCTGTACTTTTAAAACCCAGACAACCCTGACTATGTGGCACAACCCACCACGATACTACTGCGTACAGAGGAGGTGCATGATGCACTTACTGTTTTCATCACTGTCAAGGTGGCGATAAATGTAACCTTCCAGGTAAGACTGAAATTTGGGTGATGGGGAGAAAAATGCCAGACTGATGGCCATCAGTTCCCAGCCCCATGCCAGGCTTCGGTAGCACATGTTATCCGTTGTCTGCCGGATCAGCTGTATGTAGAGCTCATCCCGTAACCCTTGCATGCTCCAGCACTTGGTGACTGTGACCAATGCCACATGATTGCGGTCCATGCGAGTCTGACGATCTCCCATGTAGCTCTGCACCAGTTTGAACATCTCACACGCCTCTTTTTTGATGGTCCGGTTGCTAGTGATGAGCATTGGCTTTTTGATGGAGCCACCATTCCAGGACAGCATGTTGGAGATGGAGATCCTTCGGCGGAAGATGCCCTGTGTGTGCATGTTCAGGTTTTTGGAAGCCCAGTCTGCCATGCTGCTCTGGGAGATGGGCTTCCGTAGAGTGTTGTAAGGGAAATGGCATCCCACACAGTCATCACGCTGGCTGCTGCCCTCCTGCTTGCGCTCCAGCTCTATGGTCTCAGGCTGCAAAGGAGAACAGACATGTTAAAAGAGGCTTAGGTGACTCCTTACCCAGCTAGGAAAATTATCCACAGTGAGACATGAAGCTACCGGCAACTGCACAGTGGTGAGTCTGTACAAACATGACTTGGTGTAGAATTGGTGGATGACTCTTGTAGTTCTGTAAGAGCCTGGCTTGCACAGCCACACACTAATGCTGTCCCTAAGGGAAGTGCTGGGACATGGAGCAACAGGTCTGAGTGTCCCAGCTGTCGCAGAGTTTACTGTGCCCAGGCAGGAGCTGAGCTGATTTCCAGAGCAGCAGCACAGCTCTGTGACGCCAAGCACATACCGAGGAACCAAGCACCTCTACACTCCTCACCCCTCAGTTCCTATGGAGCTCTGGGAGCCCAGGAGGAGGGTGGGACACTGGGTCAGTTAAACCCAAAATACATATTAGTTCTTAGAAGTTTAGAGCAAGTCAGTATTTCCTTCTTAGTATAGAGGAACTCCTGAATTCATGACAGAGGCTTCTGCAGTCCAACCCTTTCCTATCTCACACCCCACATGTCCCTGCCATGTGGATGATAGGATTAGCACACATCACATTCCACCCCTTATTGCCAACCTGGGGCACAGTAATTTCTCCTGTTTTTTTACTTTGTTGTTTTTATCCCTTGAGTTACTCCTCCACCTCCTCACCTCCTCTGAATTCACTCAACACACTGACTAAAAATCCCCGCCTGCCATCTCCACATCCTCGGTCTCCTTCAAACCACCTTACCTGCCTGGAGTAGTTTTCCTATCACCCAACCTGCTCCTTCAGCATGTTCCTTCTGAGTCAACTCCTCATACTCTCTTGAGGTTCAGGAGGCTCTGGGTTCTCTCCTCTGCTCTCTCTGAGATTTCTCTCTCACATCTCATTCACACAACTCCCCAGCTGTTATATTTCTATTGACAGTCACCTCTGCTTACCCTGTCCCAGAACTTCTGCCCACCCTCCTCTGATACTGAGTTTCCTTGTCTCTCGGTTTTCCTCTCTATCATGCAAGCCCAGCACAGGACATCACTGCTCACTCAAGGCACTTGATGCCATTTTCAGGTGAGGCAGTGATTTTGCTGCCATATTTTCTCCCCTCCTTACTTGGACTCTTGAGTATGTCTGTGAATATTTTTTTTATTTATTGACTCTTTTTGCCTTTACTACAACATCCGTCTCCTTTCATCTTCTGCTTCTCCATATTACCACATATGAATTATTTTTCTTCACTTTTGAGGCCATTCACAGCCTATCCCCAACCCACCATCTCTTGTGCATAATCAAGTTTCAGCTCTCCCTGTCAATGCAACAAGGTGTAACACAGCCAGAAGACTTGAGAGCAGTTCCCTACCAAGTCTAAAGAGGCTGTGAAATGAAATTGCTGAACTATTAATAGTAACATGTAAGTCATGTAAACTTGATGTGTCTCTGTGCCTGAAAAATGGGAAATGTGGGAACATATCAGTTTTCCAAAAGGTTTCAGATGAAAGCAAGGCACTTATTGATCCAAAATGGCAATAAAGAGAACACATACAGATAAATCTGATAGAGCGGAGAGGTATCAGCCTGGCTTTCAAAGAAAAGTTACACCTCAGGTCTGCTGGAGCAATCTGGATTGTCAAGGAGCTTTCCCAAGTTTCTTCATGAAAGACTGTGTACCAGCAAACAGGCGAAAAAACAGAAAAAAAAAAGAAGCCACTTTTCAGTATGGAGGATGGTTATGAGCTCTGCCTCATCAAATTGATGCAGAGACTCTGATTGTTCAAAATAGGAGCAAAATAACCGGAGGAGTGAGCAAAAAGAAAAAGGGCAAAAGCTTCAGAGGATGTAAAACTATCAACAAAGAACCTAAACCTGAACTAAAACCAGGAAGCAGGAGGTTCCTTTGAATTCAAATAGGAAAAAAGATGGCAAACTAAATCCTGCAGAAGTACTGTGTTCGAGAGAAAAACTACTCTCCTTATGCAGGCACACTAATGGGCTTTAAAATAGCTATTTCCAACAAGATGCCACAGCCACTGACACCGATGTTCTAAATGTTGCTATTGGATGTTCAGGAACTGGGAGGGAGAATAGTATATAAGGTGCCACTAGAAAAAGGAGGAAGAAAAAAAGAGGAATTGCTGTCATGTGGCTATAGAAATCCTGATGCCTGTGTCCTGTACCCACCAACTCAGACCATTCCGGTGAAGAAAGTACGTATGAGGGAAGGGTTACCCACAAAAACGTGAGTGACAGTAACACAATCAGGCAAGCACATTTACCCAAATAACAGAGCAGAGCTATCTGCAGTGCTGAGGGCTTGCTGGACATGAGCCCCATCCCACAATTCTCCTTCCTGTCAAACCACTGGCCTGAAACAGGGTTTCCACCTGCAAAGCTGTTAAGCTTTATGACCTGTGCGCTATTCTGCAGGAACAGACGTGTCTTGCCTGCAGCACACTCCTGGAACTAAACCCCCCCAGGAGCAGGCTCTGCATGAGTCTAGCAAGTCTAGCAAAAAAAAAAAAAAAATTTAACATGGCACAGATGGGGAGGTACCTGTGAGGAGTGGCGTGTAGCACCCGATGAAGCCAAGCTTGTCTGGCTGGTCACGTTCTTTTCTAAAGAATCTATTTTCTCAAAAGTTCTCTTCTGCCTCATTGTGTCCTGTGGAGCAGCCACATTGCTGGGAAAGCCTTCCTTAATCTCCAGGTCTTGTCTATACAGAGACCTGTTGCTGGCTGAGACATCGTCCCCGGAGCTCCGGCTGATGCATTTTTTCAAGTGGTCAGACTGAAACCTGACCTTGCTGCTCTCTGCTGGAACACCACTCTCCAGGCTCTCAGCATCCAGGCTGGCTTTGCTTCCCCTGCAAGCTGCTGACCTGCCCACCACAGCACGCATCTCAGCGATCACTTTATCATTCAGAGCTGTGAGCTCACTGCTGCTGCCCATAGAGCCAGGTCTTGCTTGACCTGTTCCTTGCCTTCTTCCTTTCCTTTTTCTCAAGCTTGGAGAAGGGCCAGTTGAATAACCAGAATCCTGATGGCTTATACCAGTTGGGTAGTCCTGAGTCTGCAGGCTGTTTTGCCGACTGTGGTGGAGTTCCATGTTCTTGAGGACATTGGCTTCCAAGATCCTCCAAGACTGCTTGAAGCTGTCCTTTGAAGCAAGCTGAGCAGGCAGTTTAGTGGAGGCATCAGTTGTTGCAGCAGAAGAGGGGGAGAGTTTGGCAGATTGGTCAACGTTGACCATATGTTTTATGTATTCTCTGCCAGCTGGGCTGTATTCAGTGGACAAGGGATTTCTTGCATGCTTCTTTGCAGCTTGTTGTTTTTGCATACTGGGATGCTGCAATAATTTGGTTGGTTGCAACTGCTTTTTTAAGCTATTGCTTGGTGACCTTGGTGGAGACATCCCACTCACACCAATGCTTTCAGTGTCCATATCTACTGGTGGCTCGTCATAAATTGGCGACTCTAAAGATGGCTCATCGTATACAGGTGCAGGAGAGGCATACTTGGGGGATGCAGGCTGGGGGCTTCCTGTCCAGCTCCTCGGAGGTGTTTGAGAAGCAGCACCATTCATCAGCACCAGGCAAAACCCACCACTCTCTGTCTTTTTGATCTGCATAGACTGCTTTGTTTCTCCAGCAGGCATTTGCTTTGTGGCTCCAGGGCTCTGCGATGTGGATTGAGGCTGAGCATATATAGCTGGTTTGGGAAGAGATTTTGGGCTGTTGGGCTTTGGAGCACCCTGCAGCTGAAGAGAACAGTTTGAAAAGCTCTGCATCTGCCTCAAACTGTCCACTTTGACCAACATGGCTGCTTTTGTGCCTGGCAGAGGCTGCCAGTGGGTAGGAGTATCCCTAAAAGAAGAAAGATACAAATACACACAATTATTTAAGAATTAAATTTACTGAAGTACCTTCTACATCTACCCAAATACCAAATTGTTAGTCTCAAAGTGCCTGATGATTCCCCAACCAGTTATATCAGCAAGTTATTTTTTCCTGGAGATCCTCCTTGCTGAAACAGAAAAACATTGTTGTTACTCACATAATGAATTTCTAAATCATGAAGAGCAGAACAACAAGATGAAACAAGTTCATGATACTATAATCTGTCTGATATCAGCAGCACTGATATAGGACACAACCTACGCTTCTCAAGGCTCAGCAGATAGCATGGCACCCAAAACAACCAGCTGAAGACCAGTAAACTATTCTGGAACACTCAAGCATTAAATTGGAAAATAATCCCAAGTACCTGCCTTCAGATTATCCAACTATGATGAGAGTCCTTCCAGACCATGCTATTTTTAAAATTTAAGTTTCCAGATGTGCGTTTATTTTGTAGAAAAACCTATGAGGTCTATGGGAGGTATATAGGGGTGGCCGTCCTCCACTCACAGTTTACATTCCCACACAACGCGCCAAGCCTCCACCCAATCTTGTCAAGACGCACTCGGATCTGGCTCCCTTGGCCACACCGACTGGCCTTACTCAGCTCTCATGGCTGTGAAACCCTCCTCTTCTGGCAGTATCCTCTGACCCGTGGTGGTACTCGGGATCCACCACAACCTAACGTGCCCATTGCAACACCCCAGTTCCCAGTGTACATTCTGCAGTATAACAACAATAACCTGCTGTCAGGCTGTGGCCACAGCCAATCTGTGTTTGTGAGCTCTGAGGAAAAGGGAATGAAAAGGATATTAAACCAGCTGAGCTTCCAGGTTTTCCAAGGCATCACAGTCCCCAGGAAGGTCCGCTTGAATCTGACCCTATACTGTGCCCTACCTCCATGTATCTGCTACCAGCCATCACTGGGTAAGACCTGAAGGCGTACTGCGTGTGTCTCATCTGAAACAGGAGACGTTCCCCTAACACCTTCGTAGCTATTTTGCTCTGTTTGCACCAATGTTAGGCCCTCTTGTGCCTTCTCTGCCAAACCCCAAGATATCTAGACACCTCAGCCCTCTTGCTCCCTGCTCCTGCTCTCCAGAGTCCTTTCACCTGGCCAGGTGCTAGCCTCCTCCTTGAGCATGGCTTCCCTGGGGTGTTCTGCCCATCCTCCCCCCATGGTTATCCTGCCAGTGCATCTGCACACTCCCTGCTCTCCCTACACTGTAGCCCAACAGGACACACCTGCCCCACATCACTATGGGTGTCCTATTTCACCTGGTCCACTCCAGTTATCTTCCCCACATCCTCTGTCCCACACCTAATGTCTCACATCTGTTCCCAATCACTGCCCTCCTAAAGGGGTGGCGTGCTTCTTCCCCATCCATTGTTTATCGTATTTTTGGCAAATCATGCTCTCTGTTGGCAATGCATCACTGTGAATCCCACCTTGACACAATGGCACTGGGAGTGGCGAGGGTGAGGCTGGCACTGCTGTGCCATGGGCACAGTGCCTGACCCCTGGCCAGGGTCCAAAGGTCTCACCACACTCTGATTCCACTTGCTGCACTTCCGCCTTTGCAGGGCTGGCTCCTTTCCCACAACAGAGTCCATGTAGCTCTCCTGTGCAACTGCCCAAGTGTGATCAGAGAAGGTTGAGAAAGGGCTGTCATCCTCTGCTTTGAACCCTGGGGCCCCTCTTGCTCTGGGACCTCCTAAGTATCTCCCACTGAGGCACCAAGGATTTTATTTTAAGAGAGCTCCTGACACTACTTCAAGATGGTGATGCCACTGCCATGAGGAAGGCCTGTCTTCCAGTCTCCACCTTCCTTCCGTTCACAGCATTGCAGCCCAGTGCTGACCTAAGCCCTATGCCAAGAGCAGCTTGGAAAACACTGACAAATTTGGGATTGGCCTCTCTCCATCTGTCCAAGCCACCATCAAATGCAGCCCCTGGTCTCCCACTCCTGTTTAGCCCTCAGCAGCTTGTCCTCCACGTGCTTCTTCCTGGGGCATGATGCCTAATGCAGGGGTTGAGCGCCAACAGTGCCAAGTGAGGACGCACACAGGGAACCACCAGCAGTAACAGCAGGATGAGGGTGGCATTTGTGAGGACGCCCAGCTCCACAACCCACCAGGTATCCCTCCCTGAGGGACACAGGGCCTGCTCCTTGCATCAGTGCATCTCTCCTGTGCAAGGCCAAGCTCCAGTCTCAAACCCAAGCTCTGCTGAAGACTTGGCTCTTCCTCGAAGAGTGCCTGGACTAACAGGAAGAACCAGAACAGCAACACTCAGCAGGTTTTTAAATGAGGATTTCTGACACCCCCATGGCTGTACCAGTAGCTCGTTTCATGGCACAGAAGAGAGACTGGCAAAGACCAAGGAGGACAGAGCCATCCACAAGCTCCTGACTCAGCAGGCAGGCCACAAGTGTGTGACTGCAACATATTTTAGCTCAACCTTACAGCAACCATCATTGCATCTGGACCAGCACTATCCAGTTGTTGGGCTGCAGGGTAGCAGAGCGATAGCCCTGAGCTGCAGATGTGTCCCACTGCCTTACAAGACCTTCAGTTATGGCAGGGCTGGAAAATAACCCTGTACTCTGTGGAAAGGTGCTGGATCCCC
Organism: Cnemophilus loriae; assembly: GCA_013397755.1. Lineage (NCBI taxonomy): Eukaryota > Metazoa > Chordata > Aves > Passeriformes > Corvidae > Cnemophilus > Cnemophilus loriae. Next base: position 32,729 of record VZTF01000774.1, read on the forward strand.
ACATCCCACAAGCCACCTCCTGAAATTTTTCCTGTCCCTGACTCACAGCATTGCAGGCCCAGCCAGCTCTGCACAGTTGAACCATCCCCTTGGCCACGGCTTGGCAGACCTGCCTCAGCCAGGCACAGCATGGCCAGACTTGTGCCTCCCATCCAGGCTCATCATGCACTGGTGCTGTCTGGCACTGGAAAATCAAACCCCCAGGGATCCAGAGCAGCAGGAACTCGGCCTGAAGCTCTGCCACCTCCTCGCTCAGCTCTGAGCCACAGGGAGAAGCCCCTCCCTGTCCACACAGCAGGCACTGACACCACCTCTTGCCCCATCTGTCCCAATTCACACCCACAGAGCAGCACTGGGCACACCCCAGTTGGTCCCTGCTCAGGTGTGGGCCTGGGCATCTACAGAACACCACCAACCTGCCCATCAGAGATGGTTCCTGCTCCAGCATGGCATTATAACTTTTAGGGCCCTGTGGGACCTCAACTGGCAACAACCTCTGCCCCTGCACGTGTGAGAAAGAGTACAGCCCAGATTTTAGTCCTCAGATGAGTGATGAGGGATTCGATCTGAAAAAGAAAAGAGGATACTGTGCTCATGGCCTTCTGCAGGGGCAAGCTACCTACCTGCGAGCCACAGTAAGCTGGAGGGCAAAAGGCACTCCAAAGCACGACAGCTCCTCACTTCCCAAAGTCCCATCACCAAGGTGCAAGGAAGACATCCCTCACCTTGGGTTTGCCCAGGACAGGAAGACGTGCTGGGCCTTTAGCCTTGGCCACACGGGTGGGACACAACGGAGAGCGGCAGGAGCTCCGCACTGGCACAGGGCTCTCTCTGCACCTGCCCTGAGCCCAGCTGGCAGGACAGCAAGATGAGTTGGACAGACAGCCACAGCAAGGCAATGAACAAGTGGTTCTGCCACAAGCAGCAAGCCTCCCTGCAGCAGGATTTTGGCACTTCCAGTCTGTGCCCCAACATGTTCCTTCCTTCAGGCCTAGGTCAAAGCACACATTGGGACCCAGCCTGCTCTGGACCGCTGCAAACCCCTGGAGCCGGCAGAGGCCAACACCAAGGGCATCCACTGACACTGCTTCTTTTTGAGGAAAAGCACAAACACGTGGGATTGCCACAGCTGCGCTGCCATGTACACTGGTAAGAGGCAAAGCACCTAGGTGCCCTGCAGGGGCCAGAGGAAACCGGGAAGCTGTGCCACTCCCATGTCACCGAGGGCCACCATGCTTCCCCACCCAGCAATGTGATGGTGAAGGGAAACTTCTAAATGTGTGCTGTACCCCACCTCGCTCATCAGTCTCATCATGGACACACTGTGCCATTTCCAGCCTCCCTGGCTGCCAGAGATGAGAGGAAAGAAGCACCATCAGAAAAGACAAGGCTCTCTTGAAAAGACCATTTCCACAGCCATGAATGATCTCTTGGGGCCATGTGTGCATACGGCTTCCTTCAACTCCATCCCCAAGCTGCTGGGAAGACCAAGCAGAGGAGAACAGGGACTTCCTGACTTCCCAGCATGGAGAAGGATTCAGTCTTGTCCTTCTGAATGGTGAAAGCCACGAGAAAAAGCAAAGCCAATGGTGGAGAAGTGTCGCAATGCGGCCTCTCAGCCGAGCTCTTCAGCCACCAGCAGCAGAGATCCTGACGAATCCCCTGGGATTGTTCCTGTGAGGAATGCTTTCAAGTAGCTCCAATATAAAGGCCTCAACTCGGCACTGGTTTTCCCAGCCTGCACCCAGCTCCAGCAGGCCCACCATATCCAGCAGCTCTTCTCAGGCTCCAGATCTCCACTGTTTGTTTGTTTTTCTCCCTCCCAGAAGCCTGGAGAAAAGGCCTGCACCTTAGCTCTGCCCTTTCTAGTAGCTGTTTTCCTGGTGCTGTGACAAAGGTGAGTGAACAGGGATGTTTGTATTCCAGCAGCACTGCTACTCTGCCCCCAGTTCTCACACCCCACATGTCCCTGCCATGAATATGGCTGTATCCTGCTATGGATATCCCTGTATCCTGCAGGGATACAACCTGCCCAAACCAAACACTCTGCAGACATGTGCAAAGAACATTGTGTTTGCATATCCTATCCCAAGGCCAACTGCACAAGAAGGAAACAAACCTGTATTAGAGATTCTGATGGTCTTTCTTGCTTGATTATGAAAACTTAACAGTGGCATTACTTAGGCTGTGCCTTGAGAGACATGAGCCCATGACGAGACAAACCAGACTTGGAAGAGGCAGAAGTATTCTTACAGCCACCTTCTCATCACACATTCCCTCTCACTCCTCTTCCAGCTCATATTCCTGGCACTGTAAGACCAAGCCCCTGCTCGTACCCAGTCGAGGATGCTGAGCCACAGGAAAGGTGGGTGCGTAGGGGATAGGCAGCACAACCTGCTGCCCATGCAGAAAGGACCCTCACCTTTCTCTTCGGAGGGACAGGGGGGTCCTAGGGAAGGTGGCTTTCTTGTGGAGGATTTTAAGATACCCTGTTATTGCAAAGAGAACCTCAGAAACAGCACTCTGAAACTCCCAGTGCTGACCCTAGGAGCAACAGGGGAAGAGGAGGAAAGGAGCTGGTCTGCATGGACAGCAGGGCTGGGGACAGCAGAGCCTGCTCACAGTCCTGACCTGCAGTGTGCTGAAATGCTGCAGACCAGCACACAGGCTCCACTCCCAGAAAGACTGCCTTCTTCAGGCCTTGCCCTCTGCCAAGCCCTTTCTCACCCATTACCTTGGAGTTCCAGCAAATCTCAGCATGGCTGCAGTGGCTCAGAGGACACTTCCAAAATGCTGCATTCAGCCCCAGGCTGGTCTCACAGTTCCCAAGGGAACATGTCCATCCTTTGCAGAGCTTTCCAGGGTATGAAAGGATAATTTGTCCATCATTTCCCCTGAAGAGAGTCTATCTTGCTTCCTAATAGGATTGCAAGAGCTCAGGAAGGGTCTGGAGCTGTGAGACAAATGCTGTTTGCTGTCCTTGTCCAGCAAGGAAGAAGCAGAGTCAGCACTGGGCTGGGCAGCCCCAGGAAGCATAGGTGAAAAACAACATGGGAACAAGAGCATGGGCAGAGGAGCTTCCCCAGGAGGCTCCAGAGATGGTCAGTGGCAGCAGTGTCTTACCCCACTGCAAGAAGCTGCCATTTCCCTAGGGGGTTGACCCTTCTGTGCTGCCTGGGGAGGCCAAAAGCCGATGTCTAGAGAAGGCTGCTCCAAGCCACTGCGAGAGCTGGAAGAGCAGCAGCAAGCTGTGGGGCAGTGAGGGAGGGGTGGCATGGGCATGGAGACAGAGGGAACAGGCATCAAGGTTTGGGGAGCTTCTCTGCTCTTCTCGAGGCTGCTGAGGGTTTCACAGCACTGAGATGTGGCAGGGGGCAAAACAAATTCAGCAGTGCTGATAGAAGCCACAAGAGAGGAAAGGTGGTAAAACCCAGTCTACTAGAAGAAAAAAACCTCAACCACAAAGTATAACTAAAAAAAGGATGAAATCCCTTCCCTCAAATCTCTGTGGCATGGGCTTGCAGGAGGTCTCTCTTGGGGACTACACTGGTCTCTGCTGGCTTCTCCATCTATCACAGGATGACAAATATGAAGGAAAGAAAAACACTATTTTTTGCACTGGCATTAAGAGACAAAAGTGAAACTGTCTTGGGCACAGGTAGCTATAAAGATGTCAAATGCTACCAACAGCACTCAAAGTGTTCACCCTCTGTTTATGCAGCTGCATCTCTCCCAAGCAGAGGAGGACATGCTTGAGGTTATCTCTGGAGAGCAATGCAGACAACAGAGCTGAAAAGTTCAGTGTGCTTATGCTGTTAGTATACCAGACATCCCAGCAATGGCATTAGATCCCACCTGAGAGCATTTGCTTCCGGCTCAGCTCTTTGCTCCCCATTTTACGAGCTAGCAAAAGGCAAGAAATCTCTCCTTTGGGTGCCAGACTCAGGCAGGGAAATCAAACTCTGCACCATAACCAGGTACACAACCCTCGCTCACACAGCAGAGAGGACACATGATAGATATGCAAGGAAACAGAGCCCAGACTCCTGCTTCCAAGAAAGCACATTTCGCCGACAAATACCGTCAGCTTACTGGTATGAACCTTGTAATCTGAAAGAGCCTTGCATATCCAAGCAGCCTGTTAGCTCCAAAGCAAGCTGCCACTCATGACTTTCTCAGCACTTGCCCTTCAACTCATTGCAGGTTCAAGGTGCCCCAAGATTGCTGCAGAAACCTGAGCTAGAGATGGAACAAAGGAGGACTCCTTCCCACTTCCCTTCCTTGCAGGAGAATCAGCAGTGATGGTCATGCTGCCCTGGCTGGCAAGGAAAGGTACAGCAAACCCCTGCCCACATTGCATTACCCCTCTTCCTTCTATAGGAGGGGACCTGCATGGGGTCTTCCCTACTGAGAGGGCTGAAGAACTGAGGGATGAGTCATAACTGGCATCGCTTCTCCCTCAATGCACAGCAACTCCCCATACAAAGGCAGAGGAGGCCATATTCCCTCCTGAGAGACTGAGTCAGTGTCCTGGTTGCAGACGGGGCCAGAGCTTAGTGCTGTTGTTATTCTACACCATGCGCATCGTGGCTGGGGCCATGGTTTCAGCAGGGAAAACCGGGCACCCCACGCGAAGTGCACCTCTCTCTCTCCAGTGGAGGGACTGTTGGCATCAACCCCTGCGGGACTCTGTCCCTTTGCTCCCCCGCCGGTTCCCCTCCTGTTTTCTCAGCACGCAACTACGCGATGTTGAAAGGGACAGCGGTGAAAATGCAAACTGATCGCAGTGCTGAACCAACAGTACTGTAGGGACACCGCTGGCAGAGAACAGTCCAGCAGTGGGAGTCACCCCAACCCTGCTGAGCCTGTCAAGCCGAGCAGAAAGGAGCCCTGCCAAACCCAGCCGATCAGAGCCAAAAGGAGCGCAGCTGAGCAGTAAGACAAAAATGCAGCAGCGACCTGCGGGGTTGACCTCTAGCGCAGCAGAGAGGTAGAAATGGTGGCACAGGCACCTGTGTGGAACTGAGCCCAACAGAGAAGCTGCATGACTCTATTCAGACAATCCAGCTTTCAGGGGGTTTGTTTGTCACCGGTTTTTGCGGTTTCTAGCTAAGGGTAGCAAACACTAGTCACAGAAGTTCAGAAGTTCTCCCACCATCATGCCTTTGTTCCCAGGGGCCACATGGGCAGCACACGAATGGCCGCTACATTGCTTTCGTCCAGGGAAGCCATGCAGATGCAGCTTACAAGGAGCATCTGCCATCTTGGTTTTGTTCCCAATGGTGAACAACGTTTTGTGGGCAAAACACTTCCTCTTTTTGTATACTATTGCTATTAACATTACTGTTGTTATTGTGCGTGTCTTATTCCACTGCTTTGTGCTTTCAGTAAATTGTTATTTCAACCCATAATCTCTGCTTTTGTCTCTCCCTTACCGGAAATGGCGAGGGGAAGGGGAGTGGCTTATTTGGAGTTTAATTCCAGCTGGTGTTAAAACCAGCACAGTCAGGAATACTTTGGACTCTGTGAAGCTCAGGATACCTTACACCCTATCAGGGCTCTTACATTTACTCCTCCGGAAACACGTAATGTAGTTTTGGTGGTGCCCCTCCTGGCTGCCCCAGAGTGCCAGGCTGTAGATGGACAAGGAAGGGAAGTCACCCGTCTCACATCAAATCCCATGTGCCTGTGGCTCAACTGTGGTCACTGGGGTTGACCTGAGGGAACTGGGAGCTACTTGGGTACAGCTTAAGACTTTTACTGGCTTTCTCCTGGCAGGGCAGGCATCATTCTCTGGATGGGTATGAAGCTCAGAGGGGCTGCTTCTGGGGCAGGAGGCACAGGGGGCATCACAAGCACCAGAGTAACACGTTGGGCTCTTTCTGGTGCACTTTATGTGCATCACCAGTGTCTTGCAGTCGTTAATATCTGCACTGAATACAGGAGCGTCTTGCAAGGAGCAGCAGATATGTGATAAGCCTCACTTTAGGGTGCATATACTTTCCAGAACTGCCATCCTGTGTATATATATAAAACTTGGCATTTTTTTTTCTATCCTTGCCTGCACCAGACACACAGAGAGGCAGCCTTGATCCAAAACCCAAGGTGCTAGCACATGCTGCGCTGCCCAGAACCAGGACAAGGCATCCCAGCACAGATTGCAGGAGAGTCAGGCTCACCCAAGCACTGCTCTACCTCTCAGGTCAGTTTGCAGTATGACCCAACTTCGCTCATGCACAGCCTCCCCAGCTGCCAGTACCACATCCTCCAGGGCAGGATGATGCCCAGTTAGGGCAGGAGCGAGGAAGAGCAGCCCCAGACAGTATCCTAGGCAGAGGGCCCAACCCAACAGAGACTGGGGAAGGGATGCTTTTGTGCAGCTGAAGCTGAAATAATGGTTTCAATACAATAAAAAATCCCTGATTGCTGTCAGACTAGTTTGAGTGTAAAAAACATCTCTTAGTCAAACAAAATAGCATCCTGTTATTGATCTTTTATTTCAAGCTTGATGTGACCAAATAACTGTGCCCAGGAACTCTGTCCCTGCAGCCCCACTTCCTGCCCTGGCTGAAGTTGCAAGAACACATCAGCAGCCAAGCAAGTGGGAAAGGAAGGAGCCAGACCAGATGGGCTCACCCACACCTCACAGCAGCATGACCCCTTGCACAGGAGCTATGCCATGCCAACAAACCCTGTTGCGAGTTTTTGAGAGAGTTCTCATCACTGCATGACACTCCTGCCTGTCCCTTCTCCTTCTGTTTCCAGCACCCAGAGCGATGATTATCTTTTGATGTGTATTTTTATGGTGTCTCGCACGACGATGGCCTGGCCCAAGCTGAGGACATTCAGGCAGTGGTGAAAGCAGACAGCTGTACCCTGAGAAGAGGAGGGCACATAGCAGTGATCGGAGACTTGGGAGTACTTTGCCCCAGTGCTGCACCCTCTTGGGGCAGCACAGCACCCTCCTGGGGAAGCACAGTTCCCAACCTGCCTGATAGGGCCTGCCTCGCAGCTGAATTCGCCCATTAGATATAAACAGAGAAAGCTGAAGCTTTCTCCCTACCTGGCAGGATCTTTCCTCTTCTCCACAGCGTTGTCCCACTTGCCCTTCTCCATCTCCTGCAGGACGGCCATTTGGATGGGGGTGCTTCCGCCACCGCTGCCAGTGCTGCCCCGGTGCTGCTGGCCACAGCAGTCAGGCTGGGAGCTGCCCTTCATGGCCTGGAGCTGCGCCAGGGGCACAATGTCACAGCCCTGGGGCCGGTGCCACACCGTCTGCCGCGTGATGGCATTGTAGTAGTAGAAGCGGTTGTTGTTCTGGTCGAAGAGCTCCCACCACTGCTTCTGGTCTGACTGGCGCACATTCAGGTTGGGAGGAGGCTCCCAGCTGCACTCTCCGGTGGTCAGGTTCACATACATCCGCTCCTGGGAGCGGGGCTCGATGATCTCCACCCAGTCGGAGCTGCAGGGACACAAGAGCCACATTAATCTGGGCCAGACGCCTAAAGCAAACAGGTTGTCTGAGAGTCCTACAGAGCTGCTTCCACTGGGCCAGGAAGCCTGCTTGCAGATCAAAGCATTGCTGGGGGCTATTCAGCAATCTAATGATCTTAGGAGAAGCCAAGGCAAGGGTTTGAGATGGGGCTGAGACAAAAGAGCAGTTCTTCGGCACAGGGAAGGGGAGGTCACCCCCATCAGCCTGGCCCCCTCACTGCCCACTCACCAGCCCAGGACAAACCCACAGGGCGAGCACTGTCTGCTGATGCTGGGATGACTCACATCAAGGGCTGGCCCAGTCGCAGGAGTGCCAGTGCCTGGAAGACGTGCAGGGGACTTCACTTTCAAGAGCAGGGAGTATCTGCAGAGCAGGATCTGCTCCTTTTGACAGCTGCACATTCCACCTGGGGAGACCAAAGCCCTGGCTCCCAACAATGCGGGCAGCCTGCTCCATGCGGGTGCCTGCCTGCAGGCCCCATATGCTGTGGGGCTGGAAGGGACCTTTGGGTCTCATGGACCATGCTCGGATCCCACACTTACCTGTCCAAAAGATGTATGTGGGGAATGACTGGTGGATGAGACCATCTCCATTGCAGGCACTGCCCCCTCCCCCTTGGCTGATGGGACAGAGCCTCCAGCAGGGTGTGAGGTGACCCAACTGACAGGCCCTGCTGCTGATCCACAACCCTTTTGCAGTCCTAAAGAACCCCTTGAGCCCCAAGGTCCTTTACCAGCACCCATGCTGGCCCAGTCAGTGAGAGCAAGGCAGGCAGTGCTGTAGGACTGGTTTTCAGGCAGATCAGCACAGTGGTTTTGATGCAGAGGTGTTGGACTGCACAGACATCATACATGGCACACCAACCTTATCACCGACACACCAACCCTAAAGAGCTGACCTAAGGAGCTCAGCAAAGCCAATGCCTCCCTAGTGCAGTAGCCCAAAACATTTTGGATAGCCCAGGTAAGTGGAAGAAGGGAGTGCAAACCCCAACAAGGTTTTCCTCCACAAGAGAGAGATGCTGCCACTAGAGCAATCCTGAATCCAGTGGCATGCTCAGCATGCTGAAAAACAACACGTGCCCCTCAGCTCCTGCTCTCACCCCACAAGGCCTGGGCTCTATCTCATGTTGGTAGAGGCTGCAGGAAGGAGGCCCTAGTTAATCCAAGCTACTTTTGTTATTAATAAAAGCCATATTAAGAGGTCCAAGGTCCTCCTTGAAACCTGTTCCTGCTCAGGGGCTCACTCTGACACAACCTCCAGCTGCTCTCCAGCAAGGGCATGACAGCAGAAGCCATTCCCACAGCAGAAGCAGGAGAAGGGAGATCTCACTGCATCCCTCTCACACCCTCAGCTGCCAGCCTGGAGGTCCTCAGAAGGGCCAGGAGTGATGGTGGCAGCACTGCAGTGCCCGAAATGGCAGCCCAGGCTCCTGTGCACAGCCCTGTTGGCATGGTCATGGGAGAGAAGGCAGTTCCTGGCAGGGTAGTCCAGTCTTTGGCTCCGCCCTGGCTTTCTGAGGAAGGTCAGCATGTCTCCTATCACCAGGCAAGTCTAGGTGAGGGTTTAATTGCACATTGCACCTCCCTGCTAGGAAAACTGTGGGTTTGATTGACAGCAATCAATGCTGAGCAGTCTGGCATGCACCTGTAAGAAGCAGGCCATTCCTCAACTCTCCAAGGATTCAAAATTGATAGGTAAATGTCAATTCAACACAAAATAAATGTGAACTGTCTCTGAAAAGGTGAAATTCCCCTGCCACAATACCTACTATGCAATGCTGACCTCCATGCATTCTCAATGAGGGCTGATGGTCCGGCTACCACAGACAGGCTGGTTGGGAAAGCTAATCTGGGTGAAGGCCACTTCTTTTGTGTCATAGGTCAGTTTTCAGGCAGATGTGCTCATCCCAGACTACCATCCTTACCACACCTCAGTTCGCACTGACCAGCAAGGAGCTGGTAACACAGCATACCACCTTTGCTCATGGCACCAGTTCCTGCTGGTCTCCCACCATCACCAGACATGGCACTTCCAAGAGTGTGCTTCCAGACAGATCCCACTCAGAAAACCTGTGTTCGGAAAACATCTGGTTTGTGGTTTGCTGATTTTGGGTCAAAACAACATCAGTTCCTCTATCTGATTTAAGGTGCAACACAACAGCCATGCTAGCACCCCATGCCATGGCTCAGGTTGGGAACCACAGAACCAGCCCTGTTCTTCCCTTGCAGTTGCAATGTCAAACTGCAAGCCGGCAAAAAAAAGGAAATCACTGAGATCATTAAGGGCATCAGCAACTGCAGAGGAACCATCCACAAACAGGGTATAAAAGGGAAAACCAAGAGCAGCAGCAGAGCCCAGCAATACTGGGAGCAGAGCAAGATGAGCATGTCTATGGAGAGAGCAACTACAAAGCGTAGGTAGGAATTGGCACGGAGGGTCCAAGGGACAGCTCAGAGGGGACACAAGGGGAGCAGTGTCCAAGAGCACCACAACTCTTCACAAGGACAGGCAGACAATAGGAAAAGGGACAGAGAGGACTGAGAAGGGCACTTAGACCCAGGTGGCTCACTGGCAGCTTCAAGGAGTGGGGAGAAGCTGCCATTGGCGCAGGAATGTGGGGGAGCTTCACCCAAAGGTGGGGGGCACAGCCTGCCACTCTTGGGAGGGGACAAGAGGAAGAGAGCAGATGGTAGAAGGGCTGGAAGAGGAAAGCACAGAAACACACATGAGCCAGAGAGGAAGACTGGAGACCGTTCTGGAGGATTTGCCTGGCGAGGAAGAAAAAATACAAAATGCCTTGCAACATCCTGAGTGATCAAGAGTCAGTTGAGCCATCATGCCTTTAATGTTCAGGAGCACATTGTGTTTGATCTGTTTTGCTAGCAAATGGGTTAGCAAAGCTTTGGAACACCAATGGCTGTACCCACGCTGCTGCTCCTCAGCAGAGAGGAGAGGTCAGCTATTTTCTGTTAAGTGTAAGCTATCGAAAATAAATTCTTCTCATAGCACTTGGCCGTAACTGAGTGTGTGTTGCTAACTACAGTCTTCCGTTTTAACAAGCTTATATTTATCTTTGCGTGGAATGACACTTAAGTGGATGACTTGGGTGGGTGACCTCTTTGCTCCCCTTAAAACTGAGGTGCTGAGCATGACTGAGGTGGAGTTTAACCAGGTAAAAAAATCCGCACAAAACACATTGAAATACTAAAGAGTTTGGTACAATCACACTCACGTAAAGAAAGAAGAGGAAAAGCAAGGAGCACATTCCTGGAACAGGGTCAGCCCCAGGCTGCCACACAAGCCTCAAACATAACATCAGGAACTCTGGAAAGACGTGATAAACCCAGGATTACAGAGAGATAAGGCCGTAACTTGGACATTAAAAAAAAATTAATTCATATTCCACTTCACAAGGTTAAAGAAGTTTCCTGGGAATGGTTTAAATAATGTTTTTCCCTGTCCTTTCAGCTCCAAGTCCTGAGGGATACAGCAGCCACAGAGCGTGCACCCACTCCCACTAGCACTGCAGCGCCTGCTCCCACCAGCATGATGATGGCAGTGGTTTCAGTTCGTCTCAGTTCCTGGGACTCAGTATCTCCAAAACAGGACTTGCCCGCAGGCCCCATCTGCAGTCCCAGACCAAACCCTCCACTGCCTGAGCATGGGACAGGCAGCCTGCTGGCATTGCAATGGCTCCAGGGAACTAACGCAGTCACCAGAGCCTGCAAGGCGAAGGGATGTCAACAAAATCCCCACTTGCTTCCGAAAACAACTCACATTCCCAGTGCGCATCCTCCTGTATTGTCAGAGATTCCGGGAGCTTCCTGTGTGTCCTGAGTAATACTTTCCAGACCTCATAGCTGCGAAACAGGACACAGCTCCAGCTGCTTACTCCAGCAAGCAAAGCCCCCCGATTGTGAAGGCTTGGGCCTCGAGCATGCTGATGTTTTGGAGGAGTGGCAAGGCCATAGCAGAGGTCAGCCCCCAAGCAGCAGGGTGCTGTGAACAGGATGGTACACCAGGCATGCAAAAAGCAGGAGGAAGTGTAGGGCTTTTTGTGCACAATCACATCTCATCTAGGCAGACAGGTCTGGTCCCACCTGAAGGCTTCGCCTCACAGCTGGGCAGCTCTTTTTTTAATGAAATGTTGCAATAGACAGCATAGGTAAGAGCCAAGCTGCTGCGCTCTGTCCTGCAGCCTCAAGGACACAGGGGATGGACATGTACCAAGTCTGCTCCTTCAAAATCAGCTTGAGTTCCTCCCGGCTGCCACTCCTGCTCGGCAAAGCCTCAGAATACAAAATAATAGCAGTAATTTTTAAGAAACTGTGTTTCATCCCGAAATGGCATCTGCAAGCATCTCCTGATTAGATCTTCTCACAAAGACTGTAAATGCTTAGTAGGAGGTCTAGGAAGGAATAAATTTTTTTTAACTACAGAGAATGGAGCAGGACCAGAAATGAAAAGGACCAGGTACGGGAGAAGAGTCACTTGCAGAAAGAGCTGAGGAATCCCAAGAAGTCAAACAGCCACTCCCTCACAGGAGAGCTGGTTTTCCTGCCACCATCACCTAAGTGACAACACAGCCCACGCAGCCAAGCACAGTCCTGGGACACCACAAGTTCTTTTCAAGGCTGTCCAAAGGTAAGAATAATAGAGATGTTTTCTTAGCCGGAGCTGTCAGCTCAAGATTGGCTTGATGTGATCTCCAGCCCCACTCATTACCTGTGGAAGCTGCTCACCACCAGCTTGAGAAGGCAAACATCCACCAAGGCGAAGAGAGCACCAAGGATAGCCATGGGAATCACCTGCCTCTGGGAGCTTCACACCAGGCTGCCAACAAACCCCTCTGCATGGCTACAAAGAGACCTCTCATGACTTGATCTCCCATTTCACTTCCATGCTCTGTAATTTTTGGACTTCTGTGCTCCAAGCCAAGATCCCAACTCCTTCCCTCACCTTCCTTCTTTGGGATGAGCCCTGCAGAGAGCTGGGGCAGTACTAAGCCCTTCTTGGCCAAACATGGCTCCATACCAAGTGGGATTTTTCAAGACTAATGCCCTCAATGGAGGCCTGCAGCATACTCAAAGCCGGCCTGAAGACAAAGATGCCAGTTGTTGCCATCATCAGAGATCATCCAGCTGAGGATGTGCCAATGCCAAAACTAAGTGCCCTGGTAACAGGCAAGTTGAGGAGGAGGAATGGAGTTTGGCCATCACACACAGAGTGAAGTACAATTCCCAGAGACTGGCCACGGTGTGACACCGGCCGAAGGCAGGGAAGTGTGTGCAGGGCTACTTGCTGTAGCAAATAACTGGGGTGATGGGGATGGGTATCTGAAGTTATCTGCCCTACAGAGACGAGTCCTAATTCTCTTTCATTTGCTGTTAACGGAGCACAGGACAAAGGACTCATGAAAAGGAGCAGAAGCAGTCATATGGAGAATGATGCCATGTTCACCATCCTAAGTCCTCTAAAAGGAGGCCCCCAAAGCAGACCACGGGAAACCAGTTCAGGAATGGGGAGTGGGTACCATCCCAGAGGCACCACTGCTGCTGACACTGTTGCTTCTCTGTGGGTCCAGGCTCCTGGCTGACTGAAGAACAGCCCGGGCTGTGTTCAAGAACCCAAACATCACCACAGATTTTTTTTAAGACAATCACGCTTGCTCCCTCACCTTCAGCACAACAGGCAAAGCCACCTCAGAAAAATTCACTTAGTGCAGACGCTGAGAAACCAAGTGCAACCTCTAGGTGGCTCCGATTCACTCAGATTTGCATATCAAAGCCAGGACAAGGCTGTAAAACTCATCTATCCTGGAGCTGCAGAGAGCCTCCAGAAGGTCTCTAGCATCGGCTCCATATGGTAATCCTCCACCAGCTGAGTCAGACAATTCAGGCTTTATTCACTGCCTTCTCTCTGCCGAGTCCAGAAAAGCTGTAATTTACATCTTAGGATGAAAAAAGTACCCAAAACAAACATCTCTCTCCTACACATACATGTGTGTGTGTGTGTGTGTATATATATAATGAACTTCTTTTGAATACACATGCCTTCTACCAAAAATTATAGAGGAACTAAAATAAATATAATGTCAGCCTGTTCATAAAACTCTCCTGTTCCTGAAAATAAGCACTATGCAAACAAACCAACATCTGCTTTGCCGGAGACAGACCACATTGTGAAAATCCAGAACAAATGCTGATTGCTCAAAGCCTGAGCACATATGCTTAGCTCCAGCAAGAGCAGAACAGGGGCAGCCCTCTGAAAGTAGAGCCCAGCCTGGCAACACATTGCACAGAGAAGAGAGAATAACACCATAGTTTGGGGGGGTTAGGGGTATAAGAGAGCCTGGAAAAGGTCTTATCACAAAAAGCATCTCATTACTTTGGCATTTTTAATTAAAAAAACCAAAAAAACCCCAAAAAACAATGAAACAAACTCAACCAAAGCCTCAAGCCTTCTGCTAAGGTGGTATTTTCAAAGATGAAGATGTCAGATGGGAAACTTGATGGTCTTCTGGTTGCTTGGACTCTGTCGGCTCTTGCCTCTTTCCTAGTTTTCCCAAACTTTCCCCAAGCCCAGGTGCCAGCATTGCTGGCTCCATCTTACTGCTGTTAGCCTCTCGATTCACCCCAAATCCAGAGCAGAACAGATAGCAAAGGGGTAGCTCATTCCATGGGAGCAGGTTGGGGTAACACCAAAATTAACAGCAAATTCCTCCAAGATCCTGTCTCAAAGAGAAAGAAGTAAGAAACAAGGACTTTTAGGACCCAGGTGAGATGTCCTGGGGTCTCTACAAAGGAGACGGGGGGGGCATAAGGGAGGACAGACACCATGACAAGCCATGCCACAATGATAATCAGCTTAAAATAAAGTCCAGAACAGTCTCAAAGGCATAAGGCCCAACGGCCTAAGACCAGTACGTGAACCTTGGGTGGGATGGCTGCACGGGCATCTTAGAGCTCTGTATGTCAGCAGGGAGAAGGGAGGGCAGCACAGACAACTCCCACGTCAACCTTCATGTTTCTTCGTAGCAATGGGGAACAAAGACACACGGACCTCCTTGCTCGTCCCCAAGAAGATCGCTTATTCAAAGCAATCAGTGGGTTTTATACCTCTCTCAAGCACCGTATTTCCTTACAGGGTACCGACCTATCCCACGTTGCCATGTCAGCACACACGCCCTCTCAGTGCCCTTCTATGGGGTGATCACGCCCGTCACCTTCCGGCAGGCTCCTTCCCGGAGGGGTCCCGCCACCTTCCCGGAGGGTCCCACCACGTGGCTGCCCCAAGGACAAGGCCAGACGAGCCTCTCTGAGCGGCCATGCGGTCCTTTGTTCTTTGTGCTGCCATGTGCTCCTGCAGGTGCGTCCCACATCCCACAACTCCATCCCATCTCTTCCCACATTTCTCCATCATCCACTCTGCGCTAAGTGCTGCCCACCAGGTTTGGACTGATTCGGGTCCTGAAATCATTCCCTGGAGCCACACAGAGAGCACCCCAATGGGAGGGGAAGACAGAAGGGTTTGAACTGCTGCTCATACCCACCCCATCCTTCATCTCCCCTTCACAGGATGGGGATTCCGCAACAGAAGGAAGAGCAAGGGACAGAAAACATCCCTGTTTTCACAGCTTTGAGACAAAACACAAAGCACCTGCTGGATGGGCACTCTGAGCAAGAGGAGTTCATGTACTGGAGACACAGGCACCAGGGGACTGCTCAAACCAACACTAAAGGAAACTGCACCTGAGGGCAGGAGGAGCAGTAAAATCCACTCCCATTAAAAAAATCTTGGCGATGCAGACCAGGCACAGCTCTTCACCAGAGAGCTATGGTAAAGCACAAGCTCCTGCTGCAGCTCCTCTGTCAGAGACACAGAGGACTACCTGCCGCTTCCTTGGAGGCCAAGGGCCTCTCACTTCTCTCTGTCCCCAAATTGTCATTGAAAGTGAGCACCTTGGACTGTGTTATGGCTAGAGACCAGCTGCGGCCACTGCAGCCTCAGCAGAAGGCAAAAGACATGTCAAAAAGCATTCAGCATCAAGAAGTTTACAGGTGCTTCCCTCTACTCTTTGCAATGATCCTCAGGCTCGCCAGGGACACAGGTCTGGCGGGTGGCCTCTCCTGCCAATCTGTCCCAGCCAGCCCAGGGGTTTCACATGCTGAGGAGCAAAATCATTTGTGGAGCTTGAGCCCCAGGCCACAGCAGAGAAGTGAGCTTCCTCAGGCTGTGGGACCTGCCTTGACACCCTGTCCAGCCCCCAAGCTGCCGTCATGGCATACCATGGGTCTTTCCTGCCACCATGGCTGGAGTTTTCATTTTGCAGGTCAGAGCACAAGCCCAAAACCCCAGTACTTAAACAGCCTCCCCAAAGCTCTGGTTTGCCCCAGACGCAGTGGCACCTCTTAAGCTCAATGAAAGCTTCAGCAGAGTTATTTTTCCTTTTAAGGGCTGAGCATTTATGAACAAGTTGCAGAAGAAAAAAAAAAAACAAAACCTGGCAGTTTTCATCCCCTCTACTTCCAAAATGTGCTGTATGCATCCACAGCTGCATCCAAACTGCAGCTGCTGGAAGGCAGGCAGCTATGGGGGGAAGCTCATTGCCAGCCAGATGGTCCCTGCCCAGGGGACACGAGGTGCCCTGGCGGGGAGCTGAGACCTGGCACAGCTCGGTGCTGGCCTCCTGCCCGTACAGCCTTAGGCTGCACCAATCCCAGGACACGTGGTCAGGTCTGTCACTGCATTGGCACCAGGATTTGGACTGATACTAGCACCACTGCACCTGACGGTGGCTACATCCCACCTCAACATGCTCATAACTAGACTTTGTCCCCAACAGACAGGATTTACATGGGAAAACTTCAATTTTATCAATATCCTAGAGAGGAAATATTTCACAGTTGCTTAGGTGAAGGCATTATAGGACAACCTGCCAGTTCAGCAACAAATGACAACCATGGCTGGGATGCACCCTGCCTACCTTCCCTGCCTGGTGCTCCCCCACGGCGGCATGTTGGGCTCAGCCCCAGGGAAGCAGCCTGATGCCTTCCCATCGCCCCCATGGCGATGCCCCCAGTTTCAGGGAGGATTTGTGCACAGGCACCCTGCAAGCATGGCTCAATGAGCATCACCATGGTCATCCCACCTGTACAGGGTCCCACCAAAGCAGGCAGCAACACTCATGCAAGGTCATCTCCAGATGCACCAGCCATATCCTTCCAGGAGTGTAAATCTCTGCAGGCAAATACCCAAGGTCATAGATCTACTTTCTCCATGTCTTCTTGGGACACACCAAACTAAGACAAATGATGCCAGCTGAAGCAGACCTGAGCTTCATCCACCTCTGAGAGTGTGTGCAGGCACCAAGCCATACAGGATCTGTCCACAATGGCACTCAAAGCAGCTAAGAGCCTCCTAGCCTGAATGAAGCTCTAAAATCAGGCCTGGGCTGTTTGTGTTTTTATAAGAGGGATGCATACAAACAAAAGGAAAGGATGGAGATGGAACCCATGAGTCTCCTGCCTTCTCAATGGGCCCCAGCACCTGTTAACACTACCTGCTGATTGAAACCCTAGTGAGTGACCAGAAAGCTGAACATGGCTCCACAGACCTGTAAGACCCCCATACCTCTTGGCAGCTGCTGAACAGAAGTAAACTGGACCTAAGCAGGGTGACATTTCCCAATGCCGACAAAGCTTCAACCCCGGGTGAAGAGCATCATGCTCTTAAGCTGCAGGAATGAGGTGAAGAAGTTGTACCTGCCAAAATGACCCAGGGCAAGAGTCCAAAGCCCTGGAGAAGCCGCATACATCAAGTGCTCTCCCTGGGCCAAAGCAAGTAATGTCACATCAATGATATCCCTGCTATTTCAAGGACACAGCAGCACCCGCTGCCCTGTCATTCTATAATTACTGACAAAGGTCTTGATCTATCTAGCTTGCTGCCCAGCTGCTTCAGGACTGAGATTTACTCTTCACCACCTCCTATGTCACCACTACTGATTTCAGGGATTCCTCCCAGCATTGCCACGAAGACCTCCCAGCCAGGGGCCCAGCAGCTGCTGCCTCAGACGGTTGATGCCAAGGAAAGCAGTCTGGGAACAGAAGGCTCCACAATCAGAAGCTGTTCTAGAAAAGCTGCACCACCACATAAACCCAGCAATTACTCCAGGACCTTGGGAGCAACCCACAACTTGCATACTGTGCAAGGAACAGGACTCAGCAGTGAGTGATCGTCATTTCTGTACACGGATCGTCCTGGGCTCAGTGACATGACGCCACGCACTGCACAGACATGAATACACTGCAGTGCAGCATAGTTTCCCCATACAGGAGAGCAAAAGAACAACCATTCTTGTACCATCTTCATTGAAGGGAAGAGAGAGCCCATAGCAGCCACAACAGGAAAAGTAAATAGCCAGCTCCCAGGGCTCCTTTGCATCACACACAGGGATGTTTGTTTGCTGCAGAACGGAACACTGAGCAATGACAAGAAAACATTTACAGAGATTTCTGAACAGTGTCAGAGGGTGAAGACAGGGAAGACAGGAACAGAAAAGAAACTTCCAGAACCAGCAAAGGGAAACCCATCAGCCAGGACCACAGGACCGAATGACCACTATAGTGAGAGCATGCAGGGTTGGGGACTTAAGGACCTCTCAAGGCACCCATCTCTCTGATGGTCACCCACCAGACCATCAAAAACACATGACAACTTTAGCGTTTCTAAAGGCAGCACACGAGCCGGCAGTGGTCAGGAACAGGAGCAGACCAAGACTGTAATTACAGGGTGGAGAACCTGCACAGCCAAGCCATGCACACCCGGACAGTGTCACCCCAGGTGCCAGCTGAGGATGCCCTACAAACAGACAGATCCCAGAGCATAATGCTTTCAAGCACCACTCAGCAAAGCTACATATCTGAGGCAGCTGCTTTCCTAGAAGTGTGACATTAGCAAAATAATGGCCCTCTGTCTCTGTTCATTTACAGGGCTGCTGGTCATTTATGAGCTGAAAAACCGTGTCCCTTGAAAACTCATGCACGACACAGCCACTGACAGCAAGGGACCACATCATTTCTCAAATAGCAGAGTCCACAAAACACAG
The DNA here is from genome assembly GCA_013397755.1 of Cnemophilus loriae. Lineage (NCBI taxonomy): Eukaryota > Metazoa > Chordata > Aves > Passeriformes > Corvidae > Cnemophilus > Cnemophilus loriae. The sequence continues at coordinate 51,337 of VZTF01000774.1, forward strand.
TGGGCTAAAAGCACAAAACAACTATAACAGTGTTTCATCACAACTTTTTTAGGCTGATTCATTCTTCAGCAAATCTCTCCAGCTTCAGCTGTCTCTGCCAACTCAGTTGGAAAAACCATGAAGGAACAAATGCAGTGAAGCTCTTGAAAGTATTAGCTGTCCAAGCTTGTTATGTGTGACTCAAGTTAACCACTACAATGCCAGGCTGGCAGACAAATTTGGTTGCAAGTCAAAGGCAAAGAATAGGAGTGGGTTGGCAGCAAGTCAAAGGAATAACCGTCTGCAAACAAACAACTCTCTCCTGTGCTGCGAGCTGCCTTCAGGAAGCTCATCCCAACAGGACTCTGTGCAGAGGAGCCACTTCAGTGTCATCATTTTCTCCAGCCCAAAGCACACCAATTTCCTCTGGCAAAGAAAGAAAGGTAGTAAGTAAACAGCTGAAAACCGCAGGCACAAAGGTCATAAACTCTTTATAAAAACAATAAGCAAGAAAAATTAGTATCTCATGGAAAAGAGGTCCTTCCATTTGTTTTGCCTATAGGAATTGCTGAATGACAAGCACATCAGACACAACAGGCTCAGGATATTACATAGCCAATGCACTGGACCCGCAGCATCGGTCCCTCCTGCAGCCCCAGAGCCTCCCCTCCTGCATGCCTGCCTCACGGGGAAGCACATGGGTCCCTGCTCTACGCACAGCTCCAGCTCTGGGAAGCTCACCTACCCCTGAGTGAATTCTCAGTTTGGGATGAAAAGCACAGCCCATGTTTGACTATTTTATATTGTTTTTTATTTTGATGCAATAAACCATGAAAAAAGCTTCCTCCAAAATGAAAGGCATGCTTAATTGTTGCCCCAAACTGACACTCTTTTCCTGATTGTCTCTACAACATTACAGTGTGAGCAGGAGTCACATCCTGTGAGCTGTATTTCAGCCTCTGCTTTGTCTGCTACACACTTGCATCTGCAAGACCACCAGTGACTACAGTAACACCTTGAACTCCAAGTAAACAAAAGTACTAGTTATGTATAGTTCCAGTGCTTTGTCATTAACAAGCTCTGGCTTGATTTAATGAGAAACAAAGACTGAGGTGCTTGACCTTGCCTTAAAATGCAGTCATAGCTTTTTTAAAACTGAATATGTCTTCAATCTTGCAGATGTAAAACTTCACAAAACAAAGCACGATTAGTTAAAGCCCCAAATTTGCCTTTGCTCTCACCATGTCACAGAAACAAAGGTGGGATTAACCAGGGGAGACCTCATTGTGGTCTTCAACACACTCAGGAGACGAAGCGGAGGGGCAGGTATCTATCGCTTCTCTCTTGTGACCAGTGACAGGACTTGAGGAAACAGCATGAAGCTGAGTTGGAGGAGGTTTAGGTTGGACATCAGGAAAAAGTTTTTCACCCAAAGGGCGGCTGAGCACTGGAAGAGGCTCCCAGGGTACTGGTCACAGTACCAAGCCTGTCTGAGCTCAAGAAGCTTTTGGACAATGCTCTCAGGCACAGGGTGGGATACCTGGGGTGTCCTGTGCAGGGCCAGGAGGTGGACTCAGTGATCCTGATGGGTCTCATCCAACTCAGCATATTCTATGATTCACAAGAGTCCACAAGAAGGCAGTTTGTGGCAAATAACTGTGTCAGTCACCAAAGGCTCTCAAAAAGGGTCTCAATTGTTTCTTGGAGATGCCCAGGAAAAAACAGCTGGGCTGCAGAAGGAGATAGTCCCACACGGCATATGCTGCCTCCCCAGTAAGACTCAGCCCTTAGCAGCACCTCTGGAGGTACTACCTTGAACAGACCCTCCCAAGAAATGAAGAGAGCAGCAATAAAAGAAGGATGCGGTCACTCACTGTGGACATCACAATTACTCCTTGCTTTGGATGAACCTTTTGCAGGGCATATGCTCATTTCTTCAGCCTCTCCAAGGAGGTTGGTAGGATAAAGAATTCCTTGTTTTCATGGTATCTTTTTCTCTCAGTTAATGACAGTAGGCTGTCAATCCAGCAGGTCAAGGAGGTCAGGGAAAGTACAATATTAAAGACAGTGACATCTGAAGCTGCAAGTTTCAAGACTGCCAAAAAAACTTTCAAGTTGGTGGGGAAAGGGAGGGAGGGTTTTACAGTTAATAGCTATACTTCAGCAGAAGAAAAGTGAACTCCCTGAATGAGAGGAGATTGGCCTGGCAAAACAACTCCTTCCTCTGGAGGGATGAAACTGGCCAACCGCAGCTGTGACTTGCATACACCCAGAACCAGAGCTGGGGACAGACTCATGACCCTGGTTTGCACTCATTGCAGCCCTTCACAGATGCTCAGGCTCAAGTGGAACTACCATCTTAAGCAAAAGCCCAGGTTTCACCTTTTCCACAGCTCTTTAAAAGGTGCCAAAAGACCTGGTGATGGTATTTTTGACACAGTTCCAACTCAAAGGAGATTCATGCAGGGATGCTAATGCAGCTGGGTAAAGGTGGATATGCACTCACGGATTTTAAACACAGCTAAATTCAACCAGTACCAAGAACAGTTGAGCTGCAATTTTAAATACTCACGGTTTATCTTTTTCAAATAACCAGGAGATAAGTAAAGAAATCATGCAGACCAGAGCCTGGCCCAGATCATGTTTAATTTGCACCAGGTTCTCCCCTTGACCAAGTCAGTCTGAAATAAACACTTAAGTTACTTTGCATAGCTGGAGGAGTAAATATGTGTCATCTGTTTGTCCTGGTTTAAAGGAAGGGGGAGAAAGGGGCAAAAAAAATAAAAGGAATTAAAAAGAAAATTGAGACTTGACTTCCTTATAAACGGCACAAAAGAGACATCTCAGCTCAGTAGGTGGCTGCAGAGCTGGCAGCACTAGACAGGCTCTCCAGAACAAGAAAAAAAGTCCAGGAAATCCGCAGTGCCACTTCTCCCCACAATTGATTTAAAATGAGCTTATTCCTTGCACTTCGTACATGAAGAAGAAGCAGCTTCCTGGCGACGATGGGGGGAAACACAGTTATTAATAGCATCACAATGAGCAAGTATCAGAAGTTATGTTGCAGCCCTGGAAGATCTTGGCTGGTTCATGAAAATATGTGTTGCCATGGCAGTAATTGCTATACATGGTAACACTGAACAGTGGGGTGAGAACAATACACTTTTTGATTTGGTGCCCAAAACAAGTTCCTTTTGTTTTCTCCCACCAAAACCACACATTTATTAGCTTGTGTTCAGTCCAAAACTGAGCTTTTCACTTTCAGCAGGGGCAAGGAAGATAGCAAAAAAGAGACAAATTCAGGAAGGCATCAAAGCAGGCACCACTCTCTGTCCTTCTGCAATGGCATGGCTGATGGATTGGGGCAGAAACCTGGACCACATTCAAGTTCGTTTTTTATTTGATATCCACCCAGACAGCCTTCACCTGCCAAATTCTATGTACCCAATACATAGTATTTGCTACTGATAAAAAAAAAAAGAGCAAAAAACTGTAGAGGCACTTAAAGCAAGGCCTCTTCCAAGATGGGATGACCTGACATTCAATATCCAACATGGCAGCAGACCACAATGATGTTGTGCTATTCTGTCCTTCGCTTCCCTCTTTGCTGTTCCCAGCCTCCTCTTCCCTTCCTGCAGATCTGCCAAGCACCCAGCACACATAGGGTGCTGATACTTTCCAGAACCACCTGTTACCCTCAATTCATCCCTGAATTTCAGTGCTCAGGATTTCTTCCCTCATTTGCTCTTCCCCAGCCACCACTTTCATCCCCATTTCTAGATCAGGTACAAACACTGTGAGCAGCAGAGATCCCAGCCTGGCTCCCCCAGGACTTCCCTCCTCTGTAAAGTCTGACCATCTACTCCTCATCTTTGCAGCCAATCTTTTAACCGTTTATTCACCCACGCATCCCATGATGGACTTTTCCTTGGTACCCTGTGCTGACACCTTTCAGAGAGGTCCACTAGACCACTCCACTTGCTCATCCCTGCCACGTACTTAGATACATCTTCCAAGTACCAGCGGAGTCACATAGCTCAGTTTTGGTCTACAAAAGCCATATTGGCTCTTCCCCAACATGTCCCAACTATTTATGTTCCCACTTAGTATTGGTTTCTGGAAACTTTGAAGAGCGTAAGACATTCACCTTTGGTAAAACCAAGTGCCCCCTCCATTCTGCCTACAGGTGAGACACTCAAAGAGGTTTGCTAAGCAAAACACATAAACCTGGTCATGCCCTTTCTCCATCTTCTCCCTCGTTCCTCAAGAATCCACACGTATTACAGATGCTAAAGGCATACAGCTGTCTGTTCTTCCTAGTAACTATGTTAGACTGGCTGTCCATAAGTGTACCCAAATACTTTTTCAACCTGATGACGCCTTTTGCATCCATGACCCCCAAGAACACTGAAATCAGAAGTTCATCATAGATTGTGTAAAATAAATGGCCTTTCTCCTATCTGCTATAAACCAATTTCCTTTAGGTTTCACCAAGTGCCCATAATTCTAGGGCCACAATATTTGGTAGAAAAAATTCAACTTATTCATAAAAAGGGGAAACACTGTCCCCATCTTTTAAAAGGGTAGAAAGGAGAACCCTGGGAACTACCGGCCTGTCAGCCTCATCCCTGTGCCTGGGAAGACCACGGAACAGACCCTTCCGGAAGCTCCGCTAAGGACTTGGAGGTGATTCAGGACAGCCAGCATGGCTTCACCAAGGGCAAGTCCTCCCTGACCAACACAGTGGCCTTGTATGATGGCGTAGCTCAGTAGACAAGGGAGGGGACACAGATGTCATTTATCTGGACTTCTGTAAAGACTTTGACACAGACCCCCACAACATCCTTCTCTCTCAATCGGAGAGAGATGCATTCGATGAGCGGACTGTTAGATGGATAAGAAAGTGGTTGGACAGTCGCATCCAGAGGGTAGTGCTCAACGGCTCAGAGTCCCAATGGACATCAGTGACAAGTGGGGTCCCTCAGGAGTCCGTATTGGGACCAGTGTTATTTATTACCTTCATTAATACATGAAGGGAACAAGTGTACCCTCAGCAGGTTTGCAGATGACACACCTGAAGGACAGGGCCATCCAGAGGGACCTGGATAAGGTTGAGAAGTGACCCATGGGAATCTCACGAGGTTTAACAAAGCCAGATGCTGGTACTGCACCTGGGCTGGGTATCAGTCCTGGTATCGATCCAGACTGGGGCAGGAACAGATCGAGAGCAGCCCTGCTGAGAAGGATTTGGGCGTGAGGGTGGATGAGAGGCTGCACACATCTGGCCGTGTACGCTGGCACCCAGAAACCAACCATGTCCTGGGCTGCATCAAAAGAAGTGTGGGCAGCAGGTCAAGGGAGGGGATTCCGCCCCTCTACTCCCCGCAGGTGAGGCCCCAGCTGCAGGGCTGCATCCGGCTCCGGAGCCCTCAGCGCCAGACAGACGTGGACCTGTTGGAGCCAGTCCAGAGGAGGCCACCAAGTCGATCAGAGGGATGGAGCACCTCTCTTATGAGGAAAGGCTGAGAGAATTTAGTTTGTTCAGCCCGGAAATGAGGAGGCTTAGGGGTGAAGTAATTGCAGCCTTCCAGTTCCTAAAGGGGGCTTACAAGAAAGATGGAGAGGGACTTTTTACAAGAGCATGCAGTGACAGGACAAAGAGGAATGGGTGCAAACTGAGGGTAGGTTTAGATTAGATATTAGGAGGAAATTATTTGCTGTGAGGGTGGTGAGGCACTGGAACAAGTTGCCCAGAGTAGTTGTGGCTGTCCCTTCCTTGGAAGTGTTCAAGGCCAGGCTGGATAGAACTCTGAGCAGCCTGGCCTAGTGAAAGGTCTCCCTGCCCACGGCAGGGGTTTGAAACTAGATGGTCTTTAATGTCCTTTCCAATTCAAACCATTCTATGATTCTATTACCTTCATGACTTTGCATATCTTGATCATATGCTATGAAAGACTTTTCCAAACCAAGGAGTCACAAATTTTATGCTGTCTCCTCATAAGGTAGTTGCTCTGTCCCTTAGTCATTTTAATTATCTTCACTGCAGTCTCTCTAATACCACTGTCCTTCTCACAATGCAGAAATCAGAACAGTATGCAGCTTCCAAGACATAAGCTAAGTGTTAGAGAGGGCCAAATTGATGTCCTCTGCTTTGGTATTAACTCTCTTGCTGATGGTGAACAAAACGGATTGGTTTCTTTAGCTAACGTCATAGACAGAACTGATGATTTCAGAGAACTGTCAATGACTCGAAGCTCTTTCTCAAGCTATAACCACTAGTTTCAGGCTGAGTATCAAACAGGCCCAGTACAGGTAGTTTTTCCCTGTTCACCACATTTTCCTACATTGAAGCTTATCTGTCACATATTGGTCCACTTGCTCAGTTCTGTGAGATCCTTATGGATTTCCTCACCTTCAGTGAGCTACTCAACCCACTGAAGGAACTGAGGATCCTCTGCAAACCTGGGAATGTCACCGCACCCCTCTATACCTGAGATTACCCATAAGATGCAAAACACTCCCAGCACCAATTTCTCAGGCCTTGCTGCTGACTCTTCCCCAGGCTGAAAAATGACCAGCAAGCCCTACCCTTTGCAGTGTATGCTTTCACCAGCTGTTGGTCCATAACAAGACCCTTCCTCCATACCCATGGCGACTCTCTCTTAAAAGCCTTTGGTAGACAAACTTGCCAAAGGCTGTCTGAAAACAGAGATACATGAAGGCTAATGGTCCTGCTCCCAGCATGCTCATCGACCTCCAGCAGGTCCATGAGGCAGAGGCAGAGCTTACCTTTACAATAACCCTGCTAACACTGCTTCAAGCAGCTGTGCTTGGCCATGCCTTCAGCAAACTTGTTCTTCATTGCAGAGACTTAGGCACAGGGGTCAGACCCAACAATCCACAGCCCTTACCTAGCAGCACACCTGGACAAATACTGAGCCACTTCCCCAATTTCCTCAAGACTCTCAACTTTTAAAAATGCCATTGCATTTGCCACCACCAATTTATGTGATACCAAGGGCACTTTAGCAGCAGGATACACATGAAAGTATCTCAGCAATTTCAGATTTAAGATCCTTTGGCACTCTTGAGTAAACGCTATCTGTTCCTTAGTTTCTTATCAGTTCCTCTATTTGCTCTAAAGCTATTTCTACTGATGTTCAACGCAAGACAACTTCTCAGACAGTTCTTCTGTAGCAAGCTTGTCATTTGCAAAGCTCCTCCACAGGAGTCAAGACGGCCAAAAATGGTTTAGATTTTTTTGTGATAGCTTTATCCTCTGTGCCGCTCATACTTTGATCTCTTCTGCTGCCAGTTTCCAAAAGGCTTCTGATGCATTTGAAAGTTAATCGTATTTGGCAAATTCACTCCTCAAGTCTTAATCTGACCTGCCTTATTTTGATTTTACATGTAATCTGCTGAAATAGATAGGTTTTTTGGTCTTCTTGCTTGGATACAGCTTCCCCTTTTTGGTAAACCTCCTTCTCATTCCACTGTCCTTCTTTCCCCTGCACATTTCCCCTTTTTTTGTGTCTTTCTTTAAAAGGCCAAACAAAAAAGTCTGATCTGTTCTTGGTGGAGCTATCCATTCCTTCTGAGCTGGTAATGTCATCACTAAATAATTTCCATGCCACCTGGGTTCCTAACAGCTCCTCTCTAGCCAAGGAACAGATCTCAGGGCTCTTACAAGACAGCAGACAGCCCCTTTTTAGCAGACTTGGGAGTAAACATCAGCTTTGGGGCCAGGCAGACAAGTCTTATTAATTTTATTTTTATGCTGCCAGTCATAAAGATCCCATCATCCCATAAAGACCCCAGGCTTTCCATTATCATGACTATTCAGCACATATGTACTGAGTTTTCACAGGTGTTCACTGTTTCCAGATGCCCAAAACTAGATGTGTTTCCAGCTGGAAACATGTTACACAAACAAAGCACCTCCTGAGGCACCCACCAGGTGAGAGGTAGAGGGGTCAAGGCTCCTCTTTCCTGGGAGGAACGCAGGATGACATCAAAGGGCAGCCAAGATTCCAGGAGAGCAGCGCCCTGCAACAGCATTTCCCTTCCAAGGAACTGCCACAGCTTGGACCTTCTCTCTTGTTTATTTTCAGCACTACTGAGCGCAGAGCTGCAGCCAAGGTTGAAGCCAGCAGGACCTTGGCAGGAGACGTGCAAGACACAAGAGGCTGGGCCCAATGGCTAACAAACTGCGAAACAGGTTTAGTCAGCAACAGGTTTTAATCTAAAGAATAAAGGCATCACGGATCAGTTCTTGCCTGAAGCACAGTAAAAATGAAGATTTCATCTCCCAGCTATTCATTCCTTTTCTCATCTTCTCTCACAGCTTAGCAGGTGTGAAGTCGAAAGATGAAGCCCGATACTGTCCTGCATCTTGAGCAGTACAGAGAGCTCTGCTACGACAGCTGCACGCAAGAAGGGGCTGGCTGAATGCCCCCTTCAGCAGCACCCAGTTCTTACAGCCAGCCACACCAATATTGCTTTCTGTCCACGGGCCAACATACCGCCTGTCCTAATGACAGGCTGCACTTCCCAGAGGACCACCAGAGCAGTCCAAGGTCTAGCACAGACACGTCTCACTGTTAAAGCTCTATTTGCCACAGTTCACATTTGCCTTTCCCAGGGCAAACAGCCGCACCACCCAGGAGGGTTTACAGCTATAGACCTATAGGCAAAGCAGCACAAGTTCCTACCACAAGAAACAGACCCACAATGGTAATTTCTGGGGAATACTGTTAATTCACGTAAAGTCCCTCAAATCTCTGCAGTCTGTGAAACCTCTGGGTTTAAGCCAGGTCCAGCTGGAATTCGAAGGGCAAGAAAGCTGCACTGCTGGCAGTTCCATGACAAATTTGTTTGTTCTCTGACCACCTGCATGCTCTTGCTTGAAGAAATGGCTACCAATGCGAACAGCAGAGGCTTGAGCAAGGCAATAGGAATTAACTGCATGCCCTTCTCCGCTTGCGCCAAGGGCCCAACCACGTGCTGTTCCTGGGTGCCCAACTCCACTCTGGAGTTGGTACCACGTGCCCTGGCAAGACCAGGGTAACAGAGCTTTCTGGGCCAGCTGCAGTGGCTATTTTATTTCTCATCCAGAGAACAAGATGTACGTTGTATCAGGAGACATCCTAAAATAGAAACTTTGCTCCTCCCCAAAGAGCCTCCATAGCAGCTCAAAATCAACACCTTTCAAGCTCAGCTCACCACCCGAGTCATCCAGGCCACGCAGGGATGGGCATAACAACTACCGGAAGATGTTCATTTTTACACTTCGAGCTGAACTCTGGGAAGTTTCACTAAACCATTTGATGATCACCATGCTGTTCACTCTTTCCCATCTGAAGCTTTTGCTTCCTGCTCTAGGGAGAGCGGGGTGGACAAAGCAGCCCAAAGTGAAACTTCCCTGTAACCCTGCAGTAAGCACAACTTAACTGAACACCAGGTTACCAAAAAGCTTTTCCCCACACACAGACAGCTCTCACAGCTCAGCAGCAGCTCTGCTTATCTAAACAGAGAAAATAGTGAGTGATTCCATCCCTCCAAGACCAAATAAAGTTTAAGCACACAACTGCTCAGCTATTAGAGCACTGGATGGCTGATGGGGAGGTGCTATTGGACATCAAGAGGCCACCTTCCTAGGGAAGAGTTATGAGGAGCCAGAGAGGCTGAAATCACTGACATGCCCCTCACCGCCAGACTCATACAGCCTTCCCTGTTCCAAGAACAAGATCAACCCAAAGACGTGTCCCCACTAAAGGGAGCTCTGCCCGCAGTATCTCTCTGCCAACCTCCCTCTTGCAGCAGGGTTTGGAATTCAAGGCCAAAGTCACTGCAACGGCATTACATTCAAAGCTGGCTCAACAGACCACTGGAGAGGGAACAGGATGATAACATCATGGCACACTAAAATCAGAGTGGATGACTCGATATGTTCTCCATGACCTCCTCCCACTCTTTCCCCATCCCCAGCACTCATCATACGTGGACAGTACAGCTCCTCAAATGCCTCACAGAGATAATTCAGTCTGCTAACTAATAGTAGATGGTTTTCTCTTGCTTTAGTGAACTCAACCACTCTGGTGATAGGACTCAGAACCAGGAAAAAAAAAATAAATGGTGGCAGTGCACAGCTTCACCTCCTGATCATCAATGTCTTTCTTATTTTTTACGCTTATTGACATCCCAAAACAGACTTCTACTTTGGAAGTCTCCAGAATCTTAAACCCGTGTTTTAGACTAATTTCAAATTACAGCTTTAGTGAATTTAGGCTGGATTGTCATACCACTACCAGGCATTTCCTCAGCAGCTTCAAAACCCTCCGTACAAAAAGAAGCATATTTGCTTTTCACCCTTATTTTCAGTGATTTTAAAACTAATTTAATGAAAATTAGAGTAGCTTACTTCAGGTGCAAGCTCCCTAAGGAGTTTCCAAGCCAAAACTGCAACTCTTCGGCCATTTGTACTCTAACTCAGGACTGCAGATGAACGCCCAAGGGCAGCACCAAGCCAAGCACAAAGTTGCCCTCTAAGCCCCAATGCTACTTGCTTCACACTCTTTTTACTGGGCTGATTAAATACAACTCAGCCATATCCCAGCCACACTATTCATTGTATTACAAGAGTATAAATTGCTAAGATAATATACCTCCACATTACGATGTGCTAAGCAACCGTCCTCAGGCCTACATTAAACGTTCCTCATGCTGGCTGCACTCCAGGCTCTGCACCTCAGCTCAAAGTCATTTCACCATCTCTCTTCACTTCATGTTGATTGGTGATGATCAAGAATTCATAAAACACTTAGAGCTTCTCCTCACACCCTAGCTTAGAGCAATGCTTGGAAGGTCTAATAAAAAAAATCCCAAACCTAACTACTGAATCTAGGGAGCCAAAAAGAGCTAAACAATGTGGTTGATACACAGCTGGATAGCTGTAGATACCAAAGGACTATCAAAGAACTACAATGTACACCAGGAAGAAATGGGTGCAGGACCAGAAGAGGACCAAATATGGCATTTACCATTTTACAGCAAACTGACCATGTCGAAACTAACAGCTGAACCTTTGGTTACTATTTAAACACCTCTAAGGAAGACCCAGTGCCTGGATTACAATGTGATCAGACATGCAGTTTAATCCATGTCTGGAAACAACCTTGCACTTGGTACTTCCCACATGGCACCAACAGCATACAGGGGACAAGCCCAGAGCAGATAAGACTGTGGAGGGATACAACTGCACCAGCAGATTAGCAGGGGGTGAGAAGCAGGTGCTGGAGCAGTTGAGGTGGCCAGGACCAGTGGGCAGATTGGGGTTCCAACAATACATGAGTCAGCTGCTCCAGCCAGTGCAGAGGAACCTTTCCAGGCAAGACTACACAGCACAGCTCACCCACTGCATTCCCTGGGCCTGTATTAAATTATTCAGCTATAAAGTCTCCCAATAAGTTTTTCTCTGACTTTCCTTTGTGACTGAAAATATTTTACACCAATTCATCCTTCTAACCTGAGCCCTGGCCACCTGAACATAACACACTGCACTGCCTCAGAGTCAGAAAAACCCAAGACAGCTGAACTCCATGTGGTTAAAGGGGATTTGCTGAGCTCAGTCTCAGCTCATCAGGCAGCATTGTGCAGGGATTTTCTTGGTATCGCTAGTGATGGAGACAGTAAGCCTCTTTGTTTATTTTTTTCCCAGATGAATGACACAAGCAAAAGCAAACAGAAAAAACAGACCTACAGAACAAAGAGGCTATCCCTGCTACAATGCACCTGGCCCTGGGCCACAAGTTCATGATGACACAAAATCCCACTACACTGAGTCTTTTCTGTCTCTGTAACAGGTTTCCAGGCAAAAAGCAGTAACCTTGTTTGCCCAGGTAGGAAACAGCCCCATCTGTCACAGCAAAATGCCTTATGGCAGTGTCCCACAGCTGCAAAGTTACACACACAAGTGAACCTAGCACAGGTTTGTGTGGGGGACCCTTCCTGCCTGGCTTCTTTGGTTTTGGTAGATCATAAACCCTGCAGCTAAGAAAAAGGTCGGTTTAGAGAGGCCCAAGACTGCTCTGCTTCAAGTTGAGACAGGAACACACAGCACGTCTGGGGAGCACAAGGTGCTCCCTGTCCATCTTCACTTCATCCCGAGTCGGAGCACTTGCCACTGAGGAAGGCAAAGTGCAGCAAGAGCTTGGCTCAGGGAGCTGGGCACAAGCAGAATACAAGATGGGCAAGAAAATACACCCTTCTTGTAGAACAAGACTTCTATTTGCCTTTGCTGGTTGATGAAGATGTCAGCAAATAATTTTATTAAGATCTCTTTATTTCAGAAGTTCCAGCACTCTGCAGCATAGAGCCCTTGCTGGAATTTCATACAAGACCTAAAGTACAGAAAGACAAGACAGCCTGAAAAAAACCCCAAACAGCTCAGCATCTCCAGCACTTCAGTCTTTCAGTGTGTTTTTTTCAGAAGGAATTTTCCAAAGTTTATATTGTCCAACTCAAGCCCTTTCTTTTTGCCTGAAGCATGTAACAGGGGGAGGCCATGTCTCCTTGCCATGCCAACACTCCCCTGGGAATCACAGAGTTCTTTCCCTCTCCCATGCTTCACTGCAAGTAAACAATCTGGATCTTCAGCATCCTCATTTTAAGTTTTCCAAATATCTCTTGGCTGTGTGGGTTGCATAACCAAAAAATGGCAGCGGACAACACACAAAGAAAAAAGCTTGGAGGAGTAGCTGGAAGATAGTTGACACCAGCTACACTGGAATTTGCTGGGGTACACTCAACCGTACAAAATACTTAATCCTTACAGCAATAACCTCAAACTCTTGGAACAAGAATTAGGATGAGAGAATATATACCAAATAATGGTATTTCCATTATCCCATGAGACAAAGTGCAAAAGAATTTTCTCTTGACCTACAGTGCGTCTTCCAGATGTATGAGCCAGATGGACCTCACGGCTGGTGCTTTAGTTAATACTTTCCTGCCACTCCAAGAACTGACTGCTTTAAGAAACTGTCCAAAGCAGATGATTACTCTTTTTCACGAAAAGCATAAAACCCATCAGACAGACAGCTTGCTTCAATGGATACTCATGACTGAGCCACTAAAAAGCACAATAAATTGTTTGCTCATTAAAGCTGTCTTTCCTACAAAGGAACGGCCTTCCTTGGCAAAGGCAGGAGTTAACATCAAATATGTAAGTAATGACAGCAGAACTCAGAAACCTTCTATGAATCTAGCTAAAACGAAATCCCAGTGCCTGTTCCAGAATTTATTTTTATTACAAATAGGAGATACTTCATGAACTATGTGAATCTGCCTGGGGGACTTTCTATAAAAACACAAGCATATACATGTCACAACAAGGCACAAATAATTGCATTTCACCCGGGAAGGACTGATTGAGCCTAAATGGAACATTTCAAATTCCAATCTATCTATCCATTTGCTGAAAGCTTGCAAGCATCTCCTTCTAATTGCATCATCCACTGAGACAGCCATTTGGGGAGAACAGCAGGAACGGAAACACTGGAAAAGGAGACTACACGAAGGAGGAAATACTCCCTCCTTCTTTTCTCTGAACTTCTGATTAGTTTCCATCAGAAGACTCTGTGTCTGAAGGCGTTTCCCAAAGACCAGGCTTTATCTGCATAGTCAAACACTGGAAGGCTTGACTGCCCCTTAGGAGCTAGCTCCGGGCAATGCTGGGCCTGCTGATGAAGCAGCTTAAAAAGGTTGTGGCAGTGACGGTAGACAGGACAACCACCTTGTCCTCTACAGCCCCTCTTCCCCTTCTGCCAGAAGAGCTACTGGCGGAGAGCTACTGGCTTCACTTAAAGTCAGTCACCCCCAAACCATTTCATCCCAAGGAAACTACCCTGGTAAGCTCACTCGCTCAGCAGCATGTTTAGAGGAGTGGGGATGACAGGAGCGTATGGCAGAGGTCAGGCTTGCTGATAATCTCTCCCACCTGCAGTTATTTCTACTGATTTTACAGGGCTAACAGAGACCTTTGCTATCCCAGTTCATTTACTGCCAAGTGAACTACCACAATCCAGCCCATCCAGGAAAAGGCTCATCCAGCAGACAAGAGCGGGATGACCTGCCGGGGGGCACGGGCTTGTCCTGCAGTCCCAGCTAGGTACAGAGAGGATGTTTATTCATGGCCTTATTTGAGACAGCTAAAAAGAGGGTAAACCAAAACAAGACACATGGACCCAGTTCAGAGTATGTGGAGAGCTCTGCACTGCACAACAGTGAGAGGCTTGGATGCCCTGCCAAAACCAGAAGATCTCTCTGCTGCAAAGCCATGGCTGAGTTCAGATACACAGAGCCCATCAGCAGCTCCAGGGCAGGCTGATGAAGTGTCAAAGTTTTCACTCACTCCTAAATTAAAGTTTCTAAAAAATATGGAAACTGGTACTCATGCAAACACAAATTAAAGCCTGAATTAATCTGAATTAACTAAAAACAACAAACTATACTAAAATAATTCAAGATTCAATAACAAAATTAAGAGTCCTCATTGTAATCACAACAAAACACATCAATCCCTTACATCTTGTATTAATCGAATTAAAATAGCCAGCCAGAACAGCAGGTTTCCTGCTGAACAAGCACACTCAGTACCACTCCCAGTCCATCCACTCAGCTGACACGACTTCAGCAACCTCAGTATTTCTGGGTAGGCTGGAAGATCTCCCTCTGCATCCATGCAGAGGCTGTTTAATTCAAACAGACAAAAACATGCTGCTAAAACAGCAGGTCCAAACTGAAAAGCTTTCTTCTCCATAAGTAAAATGGCAACCAAGTAGTATCGTTACTAGAGCATTTATCTGTCAGGAAATACAGATATGACATATACGACTTCAAAAAAAGTGTTAATGAATATGAATATGAATATTTATTAAATGGCACTGTCAACGGGAAAAAACAACCCACCCTCATGGGCCAAAAAGTTAGAATCCTACAACTGTTTATGCTTTGCTACCTTTAACTACAGAAGTAATTCCATTAAAGCTGATTCTACATATCTTACAGTTCTTCCCACAGTCCCTCAACAATGCTAATAGTTCTTCCTCCATGGCTCTAAGGGAGAAAAAAAACCCATGTTCCCTGGTTTATAAAACTTTACCTGGTTACTAGCAGGCAGTTACCCCAATCCTGTGAAGGCAGCCCCAAAAGAATGGCAAAATAGATTAAAAAAAATGCCTCAAAGCTCAGACACCAACACAATGAAATCCACAAGATTTTCTTTCCCGGTAGGCAGCTCACTATAGGAATCCCAGGCTCTCCTTTCATCTTCGCACCACAGCACATTACATTTTTCTAGAAATCAAGTAAATCAGTTGAATGGGAGGCATTTTTTTGTGTCCCTAAGGCAGGGCAGCGCTCGGTGAGCCCTGTTCTGCATGGCATATTACCCATGCATGTCTCTCATGAGGATTTCTGCTGCAAATCCAGTCAGGGTGAGGCTGAAAGCAGACTTTTGCATCACAAGGATGACCATAAAATTCTCTCAGTTACAAAATGCACCAGACCCGTGGACTGAGATCTCACCGTAGCCTATGTTCTCCCAGCTAGAGGCCAAGACATCTGTTTCAGCTAGGCAAACCTGCTGTGAATACAGAAGGCACGTGAACTACCCGACCAAAATCCTGGCTTCTAAATCTGCATTCCTATAATCTGCTGTGATCTCAGCATCCCTCCAAACAGCTTCCATCCAACCGACAGGAAGAGTTGTCTCATCAATCCAGCAAAAACCAAACTTAAAAGCACTAAAGAGACAGTCAGCGAGGGATACACAGGTGAAACATAGTGAAATCCAGCACGAGAAGCTCTGTACTCCTCTACACCAGCTAGTGGAATGATAGCCTCAAATCTATAAGATTTTGTCAGGTTTTACAGTCTACCCCAAAATAAGGAACCTACAACCTCGATCTCCAAGCACCCTTGGCTGTCACAAGCAGAGAGGCAGAAGCAGCTGCTGTGAGTTGCTGCTGGTAGCAAAATGAGAGAATGCTGCTGTGCTCATCATTTTGCTCTGGCTGAACTCTGGTATTCTAGGGCCACCCTCAACGGGATTTGCTATCCCTTCCCAAAATGCTCCTTACATACTAACTCAAACCACGGTCTGCTGCAGGAGACGCAGAAGGAAAAAGAAATAAAACAACTTCAAATGCAAGAGAAATAAAAAATTATTCTAAACACCTTGCATCGTCAATGAGGCACTGAGCAAAATGCCAGTGCCGCTCTCCCCCAGCCAACGAGAACGTGAGAAGCCAGCTGAAATCTGGTACCCCTGGGGAGAGTCGCACTGCAGGAATTTTAAATCGGTCAAGTTTTTAATCTAGGATGAAAAAAACCACTGGTAAACCAGCGCAACAGCAACTGGCATCGGGGAGGACGGTGCCTCTGCCAGGCTCTGCACTTTCCTCCTGGCAGAACCAAACTTAATTTAACCACTTCTGGCTGACGATCCCAGGCGCAGAGAGACCAGGAGGAATTCTCTTTCAATGGGGTTATTCATTGGAGCCGTAAAATCCGCCTGCGTTTGTCGGAAGCCGGATGCAGCCTGGGAAACTGGCCTGACTACCTGGCCCTCCATTTTCACTGCCAACAGGTGATCCAGGCTCCCCACCCACTTCCAGGAGAGGACAGAACCCTCTCCTGGTCACAGTGCAACAGCCACGCCCGATAGTGTTTTTACTGTCATTTTGTAAAAGCGCTTAATTCTTAAGCGAGAGAGAGCAAGCTACGATGGCACCCAGCCCAGTGACAGAGAGCCCGGGCTGGAACGGGCACAAAACCATGGTGTGCTCCCGACGAGCCGCCCTCCCTGCCCCGCCTTCGGAGGTGCGAGGGCACCCGACAGAGTCCGACTGCAGCCTCCGGGGAGGTGCCGGGGACAGGCAGGAGGGAGGACTCCGAGTCAGGGCCGGGCCGGCTCCGCTCAGGCGAGCTCACGGCCGCCCGCCTCGCTCGCAGGCCGCAAACAGTACAGTCTTGGCCCCAGGCGGCGGCCCCGGCGGGAGCGAGAACGGTGCGAGAGGGAGTTCCCCCCACCCCAGACAGCCCGGTGCGGCAGGAGGCGGACCGGGACCACCGCCCCGCACGAGTCTAGCCGCTCGGCTCGGCACGGCACGGCACGGCACGGACCGGCTGCATTTCACCTGCCGCCTCGGCAAGCTCGGCCCCACGTCCACCCTAGCCGGAGGTGGCTCCCGGCCCCGGCCCAGGCCCAGGC
>VZTF01000774.1:68627-79552 GCA_013397755.1 Cnemophilus loriae
GGGTCGAGGGCACCCCCTGGCGGCGGCCGCTCGGGAACCCGACTTAGTCCACCGAGCCCTGGCGTCGCGGAGCCCCGGTATAGCCCGAGGGGTGGAAACAAGGAGAGTGGAAGCGGAGCCGGGACATCAGTTTTGGAGCCGCTGAAGCCTTATTTAAGCTACAGGTCAATGGCAATAGTCAGCGGTCGCCACCCATTTTGTGAGGAAAACCGTGGTCAGGCAGGTCGCATTCTGCCCTCGCCTTGGGGACCCTTTGAGAGCGCTGTTGTTGCGGGCCCCAAGTGCGTCTTGTGCTGGCCGCTGGATCACAGCTGCCCCGGTGAACCATGTTCTCCCGATGCTGCCTCACGCTGCCCTGCGTCCATGGGGCCTTATTGGTTCTGCTCCGCCCTCTGGTACTCTCGGCATCCTCCAAGAGCATGGATGGAAAGCGGCAGGGGGGACTTGAAGCAGCGCGGAGCACTGAGAGAGGAAAGTTCCTTTGCCAATGCTGGATGCTGAGTTGTCTCTGCTTTTAGGTGGGAGAGTACAGACATTTGGGTCAGCTTGAGCTGTAAGGCTGCCATGCTCTGGGTTTGCCCAGATGTGTTCTCTTGTTTGCCCCAGCAATTTTGCCTGGACAGATTTTGCAGACTTTCTGTTTCTTCTCTATCCTGAGCACGTAGTAGACTGGTCAAAGCTGTGCAGGAACATCAGGTGTGTCTGCAGCACATGCACAGATTCACCAGCAGCGTACAAACAGCATAGGTTCAGAGACGTCGGGAACAAGTAGAGCCCTGCTCCTCTGCCAGTACGAGTAGTCTGAATAAACAAGCCATGCACTAAAGGTCAGCCCTACTAGATCACCTTCTGTCAGCCACTGGTTTGGAGTATGTCATTTGGCATGGTGGCACAGAAGAGCTCCTGCTATCTCAGTAATTGCTGCAATGTGGCACTGCTCCCAAGGAATCTTGTACGGGGTCCTGTTATTCCAGAATAGGAACAATCCCTCGTGGAGGCAAATCCTGGGGGTTGAGCTGCCCAGATTCGTCAGACCCTATAACTGGGGTGCGAGACTTGACAGATAATTGGTGGATTTTGCCACTAACAGAGTGGTTTGTGGCCCGTGTCACACCAGGTAGCAAATGTCTCCTACAGTAAGAAATGAGTCTGTTCAGCTTATTAATGACCCCAGGCAAGCCGATGGTCAGGGTCCCACCCAGAACAGCTCACTTGCAAATGGCATTTTGGCACTATTGAGAACTTGAGGGTAACTTAATCTGAAGACATTCCCATGAAAGTCCCACTGCATTTTTAAATAGCGAATAGAGAGACAGTGAGATCATGGCCGCTGCTCTTGAGGGCTGGTCACACAGCTGCACTGTGCTTACTGGGGATGAGGGAGGGGGAGAGGAGAGTGTGTCCCTGCAGCCGGGGGCCAGTGGTGAGTGGGGCCCCCACAGGGGCTGTGAAGCTGCTGGAGATGCCTGAGGTGCTGTGGGAAAGCAGGCAGGAGAAGCTGAGTTCTGTGGGACTGCAAAGCTTAGGGACTGAGGCACAGGCTAGCAGGGAAGGAAAGGAGGAGTTAAACCAGGTCTGCGGTGAAAACAAAAATTTGCTGGTGTAGTTCTGCCATGATTAAATTGGCATCTCTCCTTGTGGAGGTGCAGATATTGCTTACCTTTGCCGATACAGGCTATACCTGTCCTCAGGGAAACAGCAATACTGGGAAAATGCTTATAGCAGCCTGATAGTCTCTGTTTTAGGGCTCCTGTAGACACAGGACACTGTGTAAGAATTTTAACAGCTTGATCATCATTTCTGTGCTAGCAAGAGCCTTTGGACAGGCTGAAAATAGATGCTGGGGACATGGGAGCTTTCAGAAGCCCCAGCTTTGGGGCCCCCCAAAATGAGTGACCTGACACAGTAAGTGGGAAATTGGCTGCAGAAGGGACCAGACTAAGTATTCAAATTTTTTTGCAACACTCTCATTTTATTTTGCATATTTCAGGATTTGATGATAATGTGTAGGCTGTTTTCCACCTACACCTCTGGCAGCCTTGCTGAACAATCTAAACATCATCCCTTGGCTGCTGCAGCTCAAACTCTTGGGATGTTATTCTGCACTAAGAGATCCCGTCTCTCTTCAGTCCAAAATGGGCAAACTGGAGGCTCTCAAGGACACAAAGGACACACTGATAGGACATGTCAGGTCAGTCCAACTCATGAGCTGACAGCTCTGTGCTGACTTGCACAAAGTCACACAGCAGGAGGGCATCAAAATGCAGAGCAAGGAAGCCACCTTGAAGGCAGAACCTCCCCACTAGAGGAGGGTCACACACCCGCTGACATCAAGGACACTCTTGGGAGCAGAGATCCCCACTGCTGGAGGAGGAAAGCTGGGTGATAGGGGGTTCAATTATCAGGCACAACAGACAGCTCTGAGGCTGTGCCTTGCACAAAGGTGCCAATGACACACTAGTGACTCAGGGAGGGGGAGAGTAATCCCAGAGGGGAAAAATGAAGCACCTAAAGGAAAAGCTTCTTTTGTGGGAACTTTTTCAGAAACTTCCACAGCTCAGACAGTCCGGGGCTGAGAAAAACTTCTGCTAGTGGTACCTGGCGCAATAACACAAGGAGGTTCTCCTCCAGAGATACAGGTGGGTCACTGTGACAGATACTTGGGAGATCGAGCCCACCAGTCACGAGGCCTGTTATCAATACACCAAAAGTGGCAGCAGGAGGTGAATGTGAAGTGACTTGGGAGCATGGAAAAGACATTGCAGTGTCTCTGAGAACAGAGGGCCCTGGCTCTTTTGCTAATAAAAGAAGAAACAGCCTTCATGAATTGTAAAGCTGTGAACACTAGACCATTGTAAGATGAGGTAAGAGATGTATGATCAGTGTTTCCAGGCCAAATCATCTCATTGCTACCAGTTCTTGGCTGAAGGATATACTGTATAACTGTCACTGCAGAACTGCAAAATGAGCCAGCTCCCTGAGATCATGCTTGAATTGTTCCTCAGATACTGCTCCCAAGTGGAAGTAACTGTATTTGGAGTTGTACATAAAGCTGCTCATCTGGTGCTCATGCTTGGGCACACACTCCACATCAGGAAATGGCAGGTAGAGGTCCTGGCATGAGAAGTCTTCCTCATGTGGGGGTGTGGAAGAACCAGTGATGCTAAAGTTATGGAAAGCTTAGTATTGCAGTGCTGCTGTCCTGCTCGTATGTCCCAGGCTGAGAGTTGTGGCAATGCCCAGGCAGATATGCTATAGCTGTGAGCGTAGCCAGCACATTGCCCTTGAGGTTTGGGCCAGCAGGCACTGCCCTTGCTCTGCCTCTGTTAACAAACTGGGTTGCACAGCTTGGAACCAGTCCAGTCCAGCACCAGACCCACAGTAACTGTCTCCATGTACAGCAAAGAGGGGAGTAACAGCTCCAGTCAGGTCTGACAACCCTTTGTTGAGAGACTAGTGATACTGGGAGTAGATGCCTAAAATGCTTGGCAAGGTTTGTGTGGCTGGGCTTACAGCCAGCACTGCCCCAGTGCAGCTACAGGCTTGGATCCACCTTCCAGAGCACCAGCAATGGTGGGAGGATGAGTTGGGAGATGCTTCGCTGGGGACTCCCTGTGCTACTCTTGAGCTGCATTTGAGCTCAGGTCCTCAGCCTTGACCTCGCCTCAGCCATATTCCACTGAAGCTTGTGCCAGGCCCACTCACTGGGTCAGCAATCACTTGACCCTAGCAGACCCTGGTTACTGACACCAAACTCTCTGCTCCTCTTGCATGGTGAGCATAGCACTGTCATGCTGTCACCTTATCTCCAGCTCACCTGTCATCCTCTCCCGCCTCCAGCACCCCAAGCCCCCATGGCTAGAAGGGGAGGCAGGAGCAGGAGCAGCTCGTTGTGCTCTTGTGATGAGGGAGCCAATAATATCAGAACACATTCTGTGAAAACCCGGTGTTAAATAGGTCAAACTACTGCCCAGATACTCCTATGAGTGTTTACATGTGGGCTCACCATGGGGAGCTCTTTGCTGCAACAAAGATAAAGTGCTGGGCTGACTGGGGGGCATAGTTCACTCAGATGGGTGATGGGATCTCTGGCCTTGGAGATTTTCAAGGTTTGGCTATGCAAAGCCATGGTTTACCTGATCTAGTACTGGTGATGGTCTCATTTCAAGCAGGAGTTTGGGCTAATGCCCACCAAAGGTCCCTCCAACACATCTGTAACTCCATATTGGGGAGCTAGAGGTTTGAGCTGGGCCAACATATGTGGTGAATTCTCCAGTATTTCAGCACAGACATCTTGTATCCAGTGTCTCAAAGACCTTATTGAATGGAACGAGGCTGACCTGGGTGCAGGTGTTGCTGGCTGAAGTTCTTTGGATTGTGTGCTGTGAGAGTTCTCTTTGCCAAATGGTCTTAGCAAGTATGAGAAAAAGAAAAAACATCCCTGTTCTTCATTAATCCTGTCTGTTTCGTGAAGCTGACTGATGATACTGAATATCCCAGGACAGTCCTTTGG
The DNA here is from genome assembly GCA_013397755.1 of Cnemophilus loriae. NCBI lineage: Eukaryota > Metazoa > Chordata > Aves > Passeriformes > Corvidae > Cnemophilus > Cnemophilus loriae. The sequence continues at coordinate 73,141 of VZTF01000774.1, forward strand.
AAAAAGATTTCGAGATATTTGACCATTTGTAAAAATACATGTTTTTAAGCACCAATCAGCAGGTTGCTGTAGGGTTTTTTTATAGCAACCATGATGTAAATTTATATAACTAGCCAGATGTTCTGCAATGGGGCTTTTTAAAAATCATCCTGTCCTAATTTTTTCTGCTTTACCATCTTTAGCTCCTTTGCGGAGTAAGCAGCAGTGCTATCGCGTTACTGCTTGGCAATGCAGCAGCTGGCTGTAACCCAACCATGCAGCATGGGACACAGAAACAGATGGAGCAGCAAATGCTCTTTGTTTCCTCTCCTGCTTTCTAAAACAGATTGTGAGTAAAAAAACATACAGGAAAGGTTTTTGCCGTCTTCCCTGCTACTGTGGCTCCCTGGCTGCTGACAAAGCCATGGCACTATAAAGCAGGGGTAACATCTCTCCGCAGCAGAGGAGAGCTCTCTCCTTTGAGAGGAGAGCTGCCAAGAGGGGAAGGGCATTAGATACAATGTCAACATGCCCTTGGATGGGAAAGAAGGGTGCAGTGGGTGAAATGGCTGAAATGAGCCGAGGGCCCCCCATGCAACAAGTCCTGCTTCCTCTTGTTGCTCTGAGTCCTGATTCTGGTGTTCATCTGAGCTTGGGTGAACCCCATCAGCTCATTAAACTGGCATGGAACAAAAGCGAGTGGTGTTTTGACAGGGACCTGTATTGGCCTGATGGATGATCTGGCAAGCACTGGGATGAGAATGAGGAGCGGAGCTGCACACCAGGATGGGCCAGGAGAACAACAGGGGAGGAAAGTAGAGGTGGGATGTCCCTTGTGAACCAGATCGACTCTGCTGTCCAGGGCAGTCCTTGTCCCAAGGCTAGACAAGACACAGGAAGGGAGGTCCATGCTCCCAGGTAACTCTCTATGAGCCAAAATCTGAGGCTGCTGGCAGTGAAGGTCAGGAAAATGTACCCAGCAGAGGTTTGCCTGCCTTACTTCAGAATTCCTGTAGGATGAAAACACCCCAAAATAAGGTACCTATGTCTCTGACACCGAATCAGTTAGAGGTTCCCAAAGGACTTCTACTGTATCACAGCCTCCCACATGTCTCTGTTTCTGGTAAGCTCTGCTGTTCTCAGATGTATGTCTGCTAAGGATTTACTGGTTGAGCTGGACAGTAGTGCTCTCTGCCCCACAGGAGATGTCATACTCTGGAAGACATGAAACTGTGTCATCACCAGCAGCCTTGAGCTGGGGGACACCTGCCTAGAGCAGAGGAAGATTGCTGAGAGGCCTGTGGCCAGGGCTTATGACACAAGACTGAGCTAGTACTGCCAGTGCACCCAAACAGCAGCATGAGCAGTAGAGACAGAGCTGTGCCACCTCCCTGCACCTCCCTGCACCTCCCTGCTCACTCTCCCACTGGGCTGCATGTGCTGCTTGGCCCGTCTGGGTTTGCTGTGGCTGATGCTTGTGCCACACAATGTAATATTGTAGGTACTTGGCAAGAACTGAGTTTATTGTTTAGCCATAGACAGAACCTGTAACTCCTCAAGTTAATCCTACAGTCTTGTTTTCTTCTCACAAGCCGTGACAAACTAATTCCCATTTCTATGAGTAACCTGGAAGGAAGGTCCCACAGTCAGGTCTCAAGACGTAAAGAAAGATGGGGATTTGTGAGATCACTTTCACCATTTCTGACCAGTGCAGAGGCATTTCTGGGGGTATTTATTTCTGGCCTTTTTGCCTCTTGGGGTGATCATTCAGACATCTGAGATCCCACCAGGGTGTTTTGCCTAAGTTTTCTCAGCTTCATCCCATTATTCCTGTTCTTCTTAACTAGCACAAAAAATTTGTTCTGTTTTGTTGTTTATAGGTCTCCTCAACTGAAATTTCTGCACGTTGTTATTTCTCACCGTATCCTTTCAATAAAATAATACAGATTTCATTTTTTAAAATTCAATCTCTTTTGCCCTCAGGTATTGTCTTGAGCTCTGCCTGCACACCACTTGCTTACTAATACATACTGAAAACAGAAATCCTATAATAAGCACTAGAAGTGGGTTATAACTCTTTATCTGTTATCCTTTCTCATACAGTCAAGGGTTTGAGGACCAGCCACGTTCCTGCTGAACTCAGTGGGAACAGCATCAAATTCTTTGCTCTACCACGTAACTGCAGGGGGAAGTGAAGTTTCCAAACCTGTGGTTGCCAGCATTGCAATGCTCAATGTCCCCCTGTGCTGCACTGACTGTGTCAGGCAAGCTGGGTTCCTCTCAGCATGCAGGTGTTCAGGTTTAGGCAAACCCCTTTGAAAGCTGTTCTTCGCTAGTTTTTTAATCATCTTGGAGATCTACTAAGCAGATCAACTCAACAAATAGGTTCTTGTATTTTGAGCGTTGTGCACTCAGGCTGGGTGCTGACGGCTTGAACTTGTGCATCTCTGTCCATGTACCTCTGAGGCTGCTCACTGTGAATGGCTGCTGTTAGAGGAGAGAGAAATCATTGGGATTACACCAGAGCAGTGTCTGAGGGCACCGCCCCACGCAACCTGCAAGTAATCCCCCAGAACAGCACATCTGCAGGAGGCCATGGTCAGCCTCACCATGGTAGAGCTGTCTCAGGGGCAGCCCAGACTTTCGAGCGGCTCATAGGGATCAAGCAGGTCTGAGGTCAGCCTGGAAAGTCAGCCTGCAGGTTGGGGTCAGCATGAGGCCAGTGATGGTGACCAGAGACAGACCCAGCCCACAAAATATCTGTAGTAGGCAGAGCTGAGGTTAGGTCAGGCAGGCAGGCCTCAGGTCAGGGTCAGAGAGACTCAGGGCTGGGCACAGCCATGGGCACATTGATGAGAGCCCTGGAGACAAGCACACCTCAGCATATCTCAGATGGGGACTGAGGGTCCAGGGCTGACCTGAACTGGGGCTCCTGGGCAGGGCTGGGGTGCAAGCCCTAAATGAGGCTGGCCTAAGGGCTTGTTAGCGCTCTTGGGGCCCTGAGAACAGATTCACTGGCAGGTGTTTTAACATCATGAGCACAGCCAGTTTAAATTAAGACAAAGTTCTGTCTCCCCCAGGTCCTGATCTCCAGAAATGGTTGACAAAGGAAAACCTTTGCCCTTCCCTCACATGCTATTCCTAGGCAAGCAGTAGTGGAGGGGTGCTCATATTGACATCTCATCAGGCCTTCTGGAAGGAGAAAGAGATTCATCCAGTACTAAAACTAGAAGAGAAGCTGAGGACAGATAGGTTAATATATGGAAGAAGTTCAAATCTCTCCACCAGCAATGTCAAGTTCTTGGGGAGCAAATTGCCCCCACATGTCAGAGATGGACTAAGATCACCGTGTGCCAAAAAAGCTAGGTCCTCTAGCTGTCAGCCAGTCCCTGCCCATGTCTTTAGCAACCTCATGCAGGTCAGTGGGCTGCAGTTGGGATCCATGTGAGAAAACAGAATCTGCTCAAATCTACCTTGTGTAGTTACTGTCAGATTCATTTGATAGCTTATAACCTATCCAGGATTTTCTCTGCTGGCATTTCGACACGGCCTACACCACCTTCACATTTTGAAGGGTATTTTATCTTTAATTTAATATTTCCATATGCTTTTTTATGGTGCTTTGTAGCCATAGCTTTTTGTTTGTGGTGATACAACTGTTCTGAGTAATTTTAGAATCTCCATGCTTCTTACAACCATGTTATCCTTTCGGTTTATCCATTTTTTAATAACCTCTTGAGGGAGGAATTTCTTTGTTGATGTTGTTCTTTCAATGTCACCAGATTGAATACATTATACTCACTGCTATGCATGACTGTTCTAATAGGCCCTCACACAACTCAGCATTAAACCCAATTGCTTCTTTTATGTTCTCCAACCAGCTGCTCCAAAAATCAAGCATTTGTGGTATCTAAATGTAGCAACCACATGATATGCTGATGTGACATTTACTCACTCAGTGTAGGGGTAATTGGACACTTTCCATAATGATGTTTTCTGCCTTGGTAGCCACTCTGACCTCCTAAATACATCACTGTCACCACCACTGGTTTTACAGTCTGTTCACTACAATAGTCCTAATTCTCTCCTTTGCCTATTTAGGTGTGAGTTTTCCACATATAGGGGTTCAGTGATACATCTTGGAAGATTAAAGTGGTTCAGGCACATTGATTCTGAAGTTTCTTCAACATCCAGCATTACTCCTCCACATGCTCAATAGCCCGTTCTTCCTGCACATCCGCAGCCAGCTACTGCAGTGTACCAGTGTCTGATAAGGTTGTTCTCAGTCAAAACTGGGTAGTGCAGTTGTTCTGCCTGCTTTTGTGGTTGCTCAAATTTGTTTAGGAGCACATTGGTGGCCATTACCAAGTTTCTGTGCCTTTTTAGGCCGGACTTCATTTGTTCATCTTCCCATTAGTAATTTCCTACTTCTCTAATTTTGTCAACCTCCAACCTCATTTTTTAACCAAGTGAGGCCCTGCACGCCTCACCCTACTACCCCCTCGTCCTGACCAACGCTGCGGGCAGTTGTCAGCGAGCAGTGAACGGTGGTAAGCGGGCAGTGGGAGGCAAACAGTGGTTAGCGGGCGGGGGCCAACGAGCGGTAGGCAGCGGGCAGCGCGGGCGCAGGCAGGCGGTGCAGACAGAAAGCGGACCGGGCAGGAGATGGTGCAAGAGCGAAGCGAAGCAGGAAGCAGATGGCCCAAGCAGACAAGCTAACTACGCGATCCCACATGGTCTAGCGGTTAGGATTCCTGGTTTTCACCCAGGCGGCCCGGGTTCGACTCCCGGTGTGGGAAAGCAAAATTCTTTATTTCGTTCATCTGCTTGCCTTTTGGTTTGTTAATTCTGCGCGGTCCCTCCTTACCCCTCGCAGCGCGGGTAACACAAACTCCCGCCCTCAACCCTTATGCGAACGAACACTCTGGCGCGCGTGACGAGCCAGGTTTAGAGGAAGGAACAGGAGGGATAGTCGGCATTATGCCCCGGCACCGCAGGGCCAGTTTCTCCCCCGGATCAAGCCACCCCACAAACAAGAAAACTTTTTTCAGGAAGTGTGTTACTGAGAGCTTCCCATCAGCTCCAGAGCTGAATCCAGCAAAGTGCGTGCTGACCACACCAACAGCCCTGCGGAGCTGAACGTCGACAGCCGACGGGGCAGGGCAGTGCTGTGATACGCCGGGTCTGGCAACAGGGCTGGACACGCAGCTTGTGCAGCTATTTGCTACTCCAGACCCCTCACGAGTCACCTTCACCCTGTCTGTGAGTGCTGGCAGCGTGAGTGTGCATCGTTTCTCCCACACTGCCTGGGCACCAGCCAAGTGCAAGGGGTGCGTTAGTGGAGCAGACAAAAAAACCCGTGTCTGTGTACTCCTTCCAGAGCCTGGCTCCACAGGCAAATGATGGCAGAGAAAAGCCTTGGGTAAATCCACCAGCATGAGCCTATGCACATACTTCAGTCATAATCACAAGATGAGAGAACAAGGAACATGGAGCTGGTTAGACCGGACCTGGTGGCTGACTGGAAGCCGAGGGTTAAGTGACAGGCAGTGAGAGCAGTGCATGGGAACAAATACAATAAACCGTTTTGTCCGTGAGAAGAGCAGTAATTTCTTTTACAACAAAACTGTACAGAAATTACTAGGTTGGAAAAAACCCTATTATAGTCGTGCTTTGTTTCTAATTTTAAACAGATCATTTTTCCTAAATGTTCCAAACTCTCCTAGTTGACCACTTCATCTTAGAAAAACTTGGACACTCTGGGCAAGGATCATTTACTGCTATTAACATTTCAGGAACTTTGTTAGAAATGACATTAAATGAGACAGTAGCCTGGGATTTTCAGAAAAAAATTACCATTTCAGGAGACAAAGGGTGTTTAGAATTTCTCTTTACATTGTTTCAGATTTGTAGAACAAAAAACCAAAAAACAAACCAACAAAAAACCCCACAAAACAAAACCTAAAATTCCCAAGCAACAATTTATTCCATGCTGATTCCAGCAGGAAACTCACTTAGTGTTATCTGTACTACCTCGAACAATTACCCCAAACTTTCTGCATATTATTGAATTTAAATACAAATGAGCCATTCTGTGAGCTCTGAGGGAAACAAAACACTGTTAATGAGACAAGAGGGGCTTGTTTCACAAAACACTGCTTCCCTTCTGAGTTAAACATTCAGCTTCAGGACTCCAGCAATCTGCAGCAGCTTGGGCCAAAAGCCGCACCAGAAGGGCGGGTCATTGATAGATTGTTTTACTTGGGATTGAAGTGGCTAAAAAATCTTAATGGGCCACTGCTGGCCCATTAAGGGAGGTGTAGTTTCTGGCAGAAGGGTACGGCCGAACACCTTCGGACATTGTTAACCTGACTGAACCACATCAAGCTCTCAGCCAAATGGACGAAGATCAGACTGATAGCATAGGGTTAAA
>VZTF01000782.1:3126-168008 GCA_013397755.1 Cnemophilus loriae
TCGGCCGGCAGCTCCCAGAGCCGGGACACGAGCAGCTGCGTGTTGTCGCGGGCCAGCGCCAGCAGCAGCGCCTCCCGCCGCGGCCCGGCCCCGCGCAGCGCCGCCGCCGGCGGGGGATTGCGGTCCACCGCCAGCAAATTGCCCAGGTCGTACTCCAGGTCCAGCTCCTTTTCCACCGTGATGCTCCGCCGCTTCTCCGCCTCCTGCTCCTCGGCGGCCGCCAGCACCGCCTCCACCCGCACGGCCGCCATGGCAGCGGCTCCACGTGCGAGCGGCGCCGCCGCTGCCCCGGGCGTGCGGCAAAGCTCCGCCGGGTCAGCGCGCCGGAAGCGCCGTGCCCGGAACAGCCGTGCCCCGGGGGCGGGCGCAATGCCCGCCGGGAGATGTAGTCCCGTTTGTGCCGGCCCGCCAGAGGGCGCCGTGGCTCCCCACAGACCTTCTCGGTTCGCGGCCGCCGCTGCGGTGGCACTGCACCTCAGCTCCTCTGCCGGGGAACCCTGCTGCCGTGGCTTATGGGCAGGCGCTTCCAGTCGCGGAATCAATTAGGCTGGAAAAGCCCTCTGACGACATCAATTCCGAACCGTGACCAGACATTACCATGTCTACTAGACCAGGGCACGGAGTGCCACTTCCTTTAGGGACAGTGACTCCACCACCTCCCTGGGCAGCCCATTCCGATGTTTAATCACCCTTTCTGTGAAGAAATTATTTCTAATACTCAACCTGAACCATCCCTGGTGCAGTTTAAGACTGTCCTCTTGTCTTCTCACTGGTTGCCTGAGAGAAGAGGCCGAACCCCACCTGGCTCGCCCTCCTTTCACGCAGTTGTAGAGAAGGATAAGATCACTCCTGAGCCTCTTCTTCTCCAGGCTAAATAAGCCTGACTCCCTTGGCCGCTCCTCATGGGACTTAACCTTCTGGACCCTTCGCCGATGATACTGATGATCGCCGATGATACTGATGAAATCCCCAGTGACTCCCAGGCTGGGGTTGTGTGGGGTTTAGGGTGGCCCCAAATCTGTCTCCTGCTGACACCATGAGTGGTGCTGAGGTGGAAAATAGGTGGGAAGAGTCAGGATATGAGGGGAGGCAAATACCAAAAGCAGAGAGGTGGGACCATTGCAGGGTCAACGGGGCCCCACAGCTTCCCTTGCCTTTGCCTGCACTAGGGCCATGCCATGGCATCCAAACACTGAGACTGAGACACAGGAACATACTTTTCCCATGATGTTTTTCTTCTGTTTGTGTGTGGGGTTTTTTTTTTTGTTTGGTGTTTGTTTCTTTGTTTTTTGATGATTTTTTTAAGCATATGATTCTGTCTGATGCTCCTTGCTGTAGAACAGTCCCTCTAAGTGCTCCTCAGAGGACCAAAATTCAAGTGTTGTACTGACAACACAAAGACTGACACAGGTGTTGTGGGTAAATCTCCCTGCAGAGAAGGGAGGGGAGGAACAGCATTTGGGAAGCAGTATGATCTGGCAGATGTCTCAACAGATTTAATTATAAATGAGGTGATCGGGGTGATATGACATGCTCCTAAAGGTCAGCTGGGTCAAAGACACCTCCATGCTATTTTTAAACAAATGGGCTACAGAAGGATCCTTTTATAGCTATACAGTGATTTGGCTTGTGTGACCATGACATTTTGAGCTGATCCCTGGTGCCTAAAAACAAGCTTATGATAGCACTTAGCTGTAGTGGGGGGAAATGATGGGTGTTTTCATACAAGGTACAGTTCTCTTCTAAGTTATTGTCTCATCTTTGCCTTTACATTAGTTATGGAGTGGTGGAAATGATTCTGAGTGTAATGCCGCAGCAGTATTGTTGAAATGAAAACAAAATGCCACGTTTGTAAGACGAGCTGATTCTCAAATAGGCTGATTCTCAAATTCTAATGGCTACCATAACACAACTTACCCACAGTCTAACTATGAGAATTTTTTTCCTCTAGGCAGCCGTTCTGAGCATAATTTGTACACTGTGGAGCAACAGAGTCCTTATGTATTTAAATCCAAGCTGGTTGGCGTGGACTATTTTCTTGTTTACCACAAGATGGCATTGGATAATATTTTGTACCATGTCTTGGACAGCTCATACTTTCACCTGGAATTGCAGATAAAGTTAATTTTAAAGACTGTTCTTTGAAGAGATGCATAGGCACTATCGAGATTTAGGCATAAATTTAAACTTTTGAACTGCAAGGTCCACTGTTTCGGCAGTCTGGTTAATACTTTTACACTGATCCAGGTGCCCTCCTGTTTTATCCTTATACAGCTAACTCTCGGAGTTCTTTTGGTCTGTATTTGTACAAAATCCAGAGTGCTTCAGGTAGATGCCTTGGGCTGAGAGGACATAATTGGTAATATCTATTGCACTTCCAAAGTTGCTTGAACTGTTAATGAATACCACCGCAATAGCAGAAGGAGGGCATGCCAGGAATTGATCTTGTTTTACCTGAAAACATGTAGGGGAATCTCAGAAGGTAAAAATTACTTTCTGAAAACTGCTGTGTTGATCTGAATTCCAGCCTTTTTATGTATTCCAGGAATCTGCACCTCAGAGCACAACTCTGCTTTTGGCATTTGCAGTTTGTGATTTCACAGTGTGGTTGGGAAGGTGGTAGTTGGAAGAATATTGGAAAAGATTTGTAAATGAAGATTTGTAAATAGTCATGGATATTTTGGGAAACTGTCCCATTCTGAGGAGGGGCTTCTGAGCTTACGGTAGGAATCATAGCCATGCTTTGAGCTCATAGTCCCAGCTTACAGCAGGGGGTTACAACCAGATACATGGCTTCTGTTAAGGGAATAGGTGTGTGTGTACTTCTGCAAATCTGGGCTTTCCAAAAGATGAAAGGGTGATACCAATGTTCAATTGTAGAAACAGCTTTTAGGAAGTGAATGTTTTTATTATCTCATATTTAATTCAACTTTTTAAGAATACTTTTCCGGTAATTTTTAAAAGAATGAATTTTTAGAAGTGTTTATTCATTTTGATCATCTCTGTTCTGGGGTTCCTGTGTTCCTTTGGGCATATCAAATATCACATTTCACAAACTGCCTGTGGGCTGTGCTCAGCTATAGGGCTTCACAACAGCTAACTGTGGGCACTCACAATTCGTAGATAATTAAACAATTTCATCATTGCTCTCCCTTTCGCTGAGGTCCTTAATCTCTTCAGTACGAACAATAGCAATACATGTCACAGTATGTGCATATATGTGCTTAATTCCGTACTGTTCACTTGCTTTCTTTACTGGGAGGTGACCTGACAGAGTTTGGATGCTCTTGCAAAGTGCGGTTTTTCTTTGGGGTGAAGAAGGCTGTAGAGTTTCGGCTTTTTTTGTTTTTTGGTTTTTTTTAGCCACATGAAAAATTTAGCTGTATGAGAAACATAAGATGGCAGAGTATAATTTGCAGAAACACTTTTCCAAAAGATTATTTTAAAGCATAATGCAGGATATATGTGATGCACTAAAAGAACTACAACATCAAAGTGATATACTGTCAGGTTTCTTTTTCTTGTGAGAAAGAATAAAGAATTATCCTATTTAACTTTTATTTTTGTAGTTTTTGTTCTGCTGGGCTACGACTTGAAGTTTGTGTTTGATAGGAGCTGCTCTACTGTACGAGATTCATGTCTCACTGTTAGTGATACCATTAACTTAGATTTACTCTCAGACTTTTGCCAATTACCTCTGGATGGCAGTAGATGTAGTTACAAGATGATTCAATCAATTCATAAGCCTGCTGTGAGGATTGTTATGAAGAACACTTTTATCAGGCAAACTCAAAGTGCTGATAATTTTGGAAAATAGTAGAAAGTGCCTTTAAAATATCCACACTATCTCCGAATCATTCCCTTCCACTGACTTTGTTCAGTACATTTTGAAGTAAAAATCTGTGCTGTAGGATTTTTTTGTATAAGGGAGAAGTTGTTTGCTCGCTGAAGCTATATTAAGTACAACAATTTATGAACCCAATTCTGCTTCCTGATACCATTTTTTTTTGGCCCTGTAAGATACATTTCATGTATTTCAGCATGTGTCCTATTTCCTGGGACATAAAAGTGTTTCAGTCCAAATAACAAAACACAGGAATGCAAATTTGGCTGAACAAAGACTCTTTCCTAGTCACTAGTCCATATAATGTGAAAAAACTGTCCGTAAGGAATAAAAAAAATGACAAAGATTTAAGACACCATCTTTTATAAAATGTGAGAGTTGACTTCAGCAGTATAACAAAAATACATCTGGTACTCAGAGCTTTTCCTACTACAAGAATTATATTACTCATTACAGATAATAGGGCATTCCTTTTCGTGGTTTCACCACTGTAAGGCCTTACTAGGAACCTCATAGGGGACATGCTTAATTCTAAGCAAGGTGTGTTGATGGTGGTGCCATTATCTGTGCTCACACGCTTAAAAACATTTCTGGTTGGTTTGTAAATGAGCAGGATTAAATTTCCCATCCAAAGATTTAATGTGATTTTAGCAGAATGCTGTATTTATGAAAAAAAACCGTGCAGATGAAACTCAGGAGGCTGTAGCTCTAGTTCCAAAACCTAAGACTAGGTAGTTTGGAATGCAGTTACAAGTGCATAACTAAGCAGATCCTGATTTTTGGTGCGGAAGCCAGAACACAGATAGCTGGTGAGATAGCAGGGAGATTTGGATGACTGCAGGCACTGTGGAAAGCGATGGGTAGACCAGAATCTCTTTTCATCATTTGACTGGTTGTGACTGTGTGGTTTCACTGAACTGATTTTGGGTAAACAAAACAAAGCTAAGCTAATTTGAGGCCTTCCCAAGTGCTTGATGCCTATCTTGCTATGCATTAGGGAATCAGACTGAGAACAGATTGTGATGTGGTTTGCTTTTTTATGAGCTTAACTGTGACCTGATTTTTGTTTGAGAAAGTTTTCTTGTAGCACAGTCTTAATATTACAAATACCAGCAATGGTGTGGCTTGGTTTTGTTGGGTGTTTTTTAGGATAATTTAAAGAACAGAATGAGAACTTTATCAGGCAGTGATGGAAAGAATGGCAACGTAGTAACACATTCCTGTTCCAGGGTCAGTCCTTCTTATCATCTGTCTAGAGTAGACCTACTTTTTGGCATAAGATTACTTCTACAAGTTAAAAAAAGCCAGTGAACACATTTCCTTCTTTTAGAACAAATCTGTCGTGCTCAGAGACTTGTCCTTGATTAAGTCTGCACTTGTAAACAGAAGAACAAAACAAGTTCCTCTGTTCTTGGGTTGGGTTCATGGTTGGAATTATCTCCGACATTGGAAGCGAGATGAAACATGTAAGTCTCGTCCATGACACAAAAAATGTGCCATAGTCACTACTGATTTTTGTTGACAGAAGGACACAAGACAAATTAAATGGAGCAAGAGGTTCAATACCATGAACCTGAGAGAAGGGTAAATGTATGTCTGCTGACAAAGACCATGCCAGTTCCTATATTCTCTTGCTTTTATGAGTCAGAAATAATCCATTTCCCAGCAGTGGCCTTCTTGGGACATGTTTTCAATAGAAAATCTCATCCTTTTATGTACATGTACAGATACTCCATGCATGTGATTAAACCTATCCAGATATGAATATGCAAGAGATATAAATATTGATTTTGGTAAAGAAAAAAGTATGAGACCTGATCTTAAAGCAAGACAATGCAATGCACTCAGGACTGTGATTCTTCAGGAACCTTTTGGGGAAATTTGAACCTGAGACTGGGCATAGATCCAAGCATCATTTCATACACACACCATAACCATTTCATACACCTCAACTTCCTGAATCTTCTCCCAACCCTTGCTGGATAACATGGAGATGCATGCTGAAGCCCTGCTTGCCAAAGGTGTCTTCAAAGCCTCGGCACTACTTGACAGCAAGAAAAAGGCTTCCCAAACATGGTTTGTAACCTTTTATCCTCCGTGTTTCCATTCATCTGCAAGGCTGATCTGTCAGGATGGAATTTTGTCCTCCATGTGTTTTCAGACCATTTTGTTCTTAAAGCTATGTTAAAGACTTCAAGGTCTTGCCAATACATTTCCAGTTGATAGTTATTAATGAAATGGGAAAGAAGTCTTGGTTTAGATCTTTTTGTACACATAAATAGGGCACTTTAAAGGTTCAGTCCAAGACATTAAGGAGGATTTCAGCTACATGTAACCACAGGTGACTTGTGTAAGACAAGAATCATCTGTAAACTTCTGTGAGCTTCTACCTAGAATGTATGCTGTGGCTTAGAGTAAATTAGGAGAAATTCTGTTAAACAAACGTTATTCATTTTGAATGTCATACAGCCTAGGGCTGTGGCTCTACATCATTACCAAGTGACGACAGATTTGGTTAAAATAGTTCTTATGCTGAAAAAGAAGTCCTAGAGATTAACATAGTCAATTCACACATTTTAGGCCATGCTCACAGGGTAGCTGAATCAGCATAGCTTCTGGGGTGGGGTGGGAGTGTGAATTCGTGGCTAGGCATGTGAGGGGGAACAGCAGTCTCTCAAACTGGTTTTTTTCCTGAGGGAATTAGCCATAGCTTGGCTCACAATTGGGGATGGCTTCCCTTGGAGAAGCAATCATGGTTTGTACCCATACAGCCTACCAAACCTCTTCTTGAAGAAGTCTGTCTTGTAAAGGCGGCTTAGCTGCTCATGTAGCTGCAGAGATCTCCCATACCTCTTCCTGTAGCAACCAGAGCTCACAGCTTGCTGTGTTAAGGGAAAAGGGCAGCAATTTGCTGTTACCTTATTATAATATACCATAAACTAAAAAATTTGCTCCATAGATTGCTCAGTCATTCCTGCAAAAGGTTTAGGAGCATCTCAGATGGGTGGGGTGGGAATAACTGGACGCAGGAATGACGTTGGCCATCACAAGGTAACCTCCCTGCTGCTGCTGCTGCTGCTGAATCAGAGCTCTCAGAGCTGGGGCAGGAAATCCCAGTCCTAATCTGCAGTCAGAGCTCTTGAGTCCTTGGAGGGGATGAGACTCTCCGAGCTGCTCAGAGCCTCCCTCATGCTGCCACAAACCCAAATCAGCTGTTCTGCACAGTGCATCTTTATGCTTTTTGTTTTGTGCAATGCGCCTCTGTTCCTCAGCAACTGCGCTACATGAAAAGGGACAAAACAGGATAGATTCTCGGTTCCCAGAATTCTGCAGGTACTGTGGGAACTGCTCAGTCTGTAATTTTTCTGAGTTACCGATGAAATTTAAAAGCAGGGCAGGGCAATTTTGTGTGTAGCAGTAGTTAGGAGCAATAAAATGAAAATAAATAAATATATTTACACAATAAATGAAAGGGACAAAATAGAAGGTTTGCTTCTTTAGCCCAGATCTACCCTGATCATGCCCATTAGTGTTTCTAATTACTTCTGTGATGCACCAAGTTAGAATTCCCATAATCTGTGAGGAAATCTTGCTGCAGCCTGCCTCTGGACTGGTTTGTTGGTGGGCAGAACAGCCATTTGCAGTGTCCAGGTGTGTCAGAGCATGAGTTTCTGGTGTAGGCTTACAGAGCACTTCTGGGCACCTGGCAAACGTACCTACTAAACTGTGGGAGTAAGCCGGGCTGAACTTTCCTATAATGCACTGATGTAAATGCATGATAAGTGTGAATGGTGTGGTAAGTGTGAGAAACAGGTGTTGGTAAGTTTGAGAAAGAGCTGATGGTAAGTTTGAGAAAGAGCTGATGGTAAGTTTGAGAAATAGTTGAGTAGTGAATTAAGCTTGTGACTCAACCCTTTTTGATGTTACTGGTCAATCAGAGGATCGTGGAAAATCCCAGCTGTACGTTTGCTGTGGACAGTATTATGCTTTGGAAAGCAATTGCTTTTCACTCACTTGGTAAGGCCTTTCCTGGGTTTTGTATCCTACACCAATGAAAATACACACATCTACAATCAGAGAGAGTAGATGAAAGAAGAGGAAAGCTACATGGAAAAATACTTCATAAATGCCTCTTAGAAGATCAGTAGGGAAGAAGGAGGTGAGCAAAATCTCTTTAAATAAATGGTTTGAATGATCGCAGCTTTTCCTTCATTCCAATTTACTCAAGCTGTGCAAAACAACTCTGAGTAAAGCATATTCTCATTATGTTTTTGATGATTAGAGAAAGAAAAAAACCAGCCCAGTAGGTGATTTAGGACTGGATGGAGAATATTCACAGATTGTGTTCAGGCTATGGATTATTATGATGGAAGCATCTGACACTAAGCCTGTCTTTTAAGTAAACCCTCTAAACTCAATCAGTTTGAACAAAAAGAAAAGTAGATAGATACTATCAAACATCTTATTAGACAAAAAGGCTGGATTTGGATTGGAAATTCAAAGATTTGTGATAATTATCTCAATGGATTTAGCAGTGTTTTTCAAATTTGTCTTGTTTTTCAAGGTGGCATGAAATCTTTGTTTTACATTTAGTGAAAATGCACTTTGCGGCTTTGATTGCTGACCTCTGGGGGAAAAATGGATCTTGCTTTTATGCTTTCACATGTAAGTTTGCATTTTCTGTGTAAATTACACTAGTTTAAAATTGCATACATATAAAAAGAATATATCCTTGCAAACCTGTTTTCGTGCCTCCCTTCAGCTAGCTACTTTTGTTTTGCAAGTTAGCCACTTGTGTTTTCCCAAGAAGACCCTATTAAGCATGAATTTAAGAACTTTATAAACTGGAGCTTTGATCCCTTCCTTTTAGAAACCTGCCAATTTTCTTATATGCAGATTAGCTGAGATGTGATGAAACAGGACACAGGCTATGCTTCTGTGTTGGTTTCATTATAATTTTGGAAAATTCAGCAGATTGTTGCAAACTTGCTCTTTGCAAAAAGCCCAGATGTACAAGCCCCTGAAGTGACTTGAAATACTCCTTTGTTTTGCTGTCTTTCAGGGTAGTGGCACGACAGCAATTTTCAAGGAAATGTTACTATCACATTATGCTTCTGTCTCAAAACGGAGGGGATGATAGAGCTTTCAGAGTCCAGAAAACACATTTTGACATTAAATGCATAGCAAACTTTTGCTGTAGTAGCACTAAAAGCACACTAATACGTTACCACTTGGGTTAGATGGAGAAGAGCAAAATTTAACTAGGTTTCCCACATGTTGTGGGCAGTGAGTGGAGGTTTGCCAAGATAATGAGAGCTAATGCTAGATGAGAGCTGTTCAGACAAATCAAAATATGCTGACTGCTACCTTGCTTAATCTCTCAGCTTCATCTTTAGCTAAACTAGGTGGGGAAACTCCACTTGTTTGCAGCCTGATTCAGGAAGGTGTTCAGGCACATGAAGACTGCTACTGATTTAAGGGTTTGAAGTGAGGTTTGCATTTAACTGCATGCTTTGAAAGCAAAATTCTCCAGTAGTGTACGTCACTGAGCACAAAATCGTAAAGCCCTGCATTCTCACCATGGTATCAGCATGAAGGAGCATGGGCACCAATAGAACATGGATTGTTGGATATATGATTTGTTTCAACGTACATGACTTTTGGGAAGTGCCTCACTTTGTGTGTTTGTCCTCAGTGTGAGTCCACCCATGCAACTTCTAGAGTTTCTCAATTAAATTGTTCTCTGCTAATATTAGTACAACAGAGTCTTTGAGTAACTGCTGGCCACGTACATCACTTTATAAGAATTAACAAATGCAAGGTCAAATAATATGTTAATTACCACTCGTTGAAACAGAAGTGCTCTTGTGACCTTTTTCGGTATGGTACAAACAATTTTTGAGAGGTTATTTAAATTCATTATGAAAGCTGTGCGGGATCTTTATCCAGAAAGCTTTTATAACCCAAATTCTCTCATTGCTACTGTACAGGTCTACAGCCTGATCCTTGACAGGTGTAACTTGGTGTTGCCTTGAGTTGCATCATCTTTGCCAGCTACCTGAGCCTGCTTTTGTGCACAGCCCCTCAGTGAGACTAATTAGAAGGCCACGGCTTTACAGCATCTGGACAGAGAGTTGCTCTGTTTTGTTTGTTTCTGAGGATACAGTTAGGGCACAGTTAGGTTCAAAGATGTTACTGATTGCCCGAGTATCTGCAAGATACGGGTAGGTACCCTCAGAGAGTACAATTAAGCTAAGCTGTTGAAAAGGGTGTGGAAGGGGAAAAAAATCATGCAGATACCCCAGACAGTTAGTAACATCCTTGTAACTTGCATTACATACTCACACAGGCACTGTGAATGAGACCTCAGGAAGGCAGCTTTTCCCACCTATTCCCTACAGTTTCCTGAGATTTTTTAAAGTTTTCCCAAGAGAACACATGTTTGTGGGCTAGGATTGCATCAAGAATTCAAAAATCACACACTTGCAGCACTGCGAATGGGAAGGACCTCCAGAAGCTGCAATGATGATAATTGTGCCTCTAAGCCATCCTCGTTTGTGGTTGGTTGTCCAGACTTTTTATTCTTTGTGCTGTGCCCTGAAAGCTCTCAAATGTGCCTACATCTTTCTTAGGCTTTGATATCCCAAATGAAAATCAGTAACGTATCTCCCAAGTCTGGCCAATGGACGTCCTGCCTTCCTTTTAGTACCCCAAAGGGTAAGAATGGTTTGGTTTTTTTTTTTCCCCAGCATCACACACTTGATTCATATTCAGCTCATGAGACAGTATAACATCGTTTTGTGCACAACTGCTGCCTAATGGGAGGTTCCCCCTTCTAGAATATAATACAATACACAGTCTAATATAGTCCATATTAAATTAAATTGGAAACAATAAGATGAGCATCTCAAGAACATATTAACTCTTGCAGTCCCTACATATATGAGGTGACTAAGGCCTCATGGAACGGGACCAACATTAATTTTCTGATATCATGGTTGCGTTGTATAGATGAATAGAAGAATATTGAACATGTAGATCAAGTGAAGAGCAAAATAGCAAACAGAGTGAGTGAACCCATCTGAATTCTTCACTCAGAAGTGAAACTGGCAGGGAATTGTGAAACTGGCAGAGAACTGGGAGGAAGGACCGCAAAGCTTCAGAGTTGTCTAGGGTGCTGCCTAGAAAAGGCAGGGTGAACGATCCCTTTGGCTGCCACAAACGGCAAGTCCCATAGTGGTGATCAACAACACTTTTTGTGGAAACCTGAAGCAGACCATAAAGTTCTCAACAAAGACATTTTGAAATGTCAAGAATGCTGCAATTGACAACCGAATGTCACTTGGGAAAAAGCACATCTTGACACCAAAGCAGATGGCAGATGAGACAATTGAGCACTATGTCATATAGCTGTACAATAAAGCAAAATCATATGAATTTGACCAGATAGCAGCCAAATTTGTGACTTAATAATTTGTCTTCGAACATATCACCAGGTGAAAACAGGGTATGGGAAACTCCTCTACCATGAATAGCTGGGGCTTGCACGATCTAATGAACAACTGTGCTCTGTTTCTTTTTGTAAATTCAGAATTGGTACTGGAACTGTCTTTCAAGAAGAAGGCCTAAGCTGTCAGAGTTTTGAAAAGTGTATATGAACAAAATCCTATCTATGCTAACTCTGCAAAGCATGTAGCCATTTAAATGTGGGACACTGCTGCTCATCTCATCTAATTTAAAATTTTCTTGCTCTGTTTTCCCGTTTGTACAGTCCGGTGGATTTAAATGGATTTCTTTGTTTTTCACTTTTGTGTAAATGAAATGGGAATTGTTATCCTGAAACAGGAGTGAATATTTATGTGCAATGGCCTGATTCTCATTTAGTAAGACATCACTTTGAACTTCTCTGACTGTGTAAAAGAATTGTGAAACAAATGTGAATGAAATCTATAAAGTCAATGAGATGCAAAATAGATTTTGTATCAGAAAGCATTAAGGCTGAAAATGGCTTTGCTCCTTAGGACCTGAGCATAGATGAATTAATTTCTACTCACATATGCAGTGTTATAGTGAGCCAAAATTTAACTGGAGGCCTGGAGGCAGTTAGAATTAGAAATTAGAGTATTTACATACTCAGAAACTTAGTGTAAAAAGAAAATGAGTTCCACCTAATTCGTCATTAATTTCCAGGTGTCTTCTTGTTAGTTACCTTTATTTTAGCAAGTACTTTGTAAAACATGACTAGTCTTTACAGAATACTGAAATTTTATTGGGAATTACCTTGAGCTTAATTTGCACAGTAATTCATTTATCGGGAAGTATTATTGAGAAGCATTTGACTATAAAGATCTCTAAACATTTCAAATTCAAGTGCCAGAGAGGATCTCATCACATTAGAAAGCAATCAACCATCTTGAGACAGGTTAATAAAAGCATCTTAAACTCATCATCAAAAGGCACTCTTGATTTCCATTATTAGGCACAGGACTCTGAATGATTCATTGATCGCATTTTCTCTGTTCAACAAAAATATCATGAGCTGAAAGGTTTCAAGATATGCAACATGAGAGGATTTTTTTCCTGCCTCACAACTACATTTGACAGATGACCTTTAGTCTTTCTTTCACATTAGTGAGATATTTAACAAAAATAATGTAGATACATTTTTCAGTGTTATCTAATGCACATGCTCACAGAATCCTCTATTTGGTACCACACAGTAAACAGATAAAAGAGTCTTCTGTAAATGCCTTCATTATAAATAAATGCCCTGCTTTCAGCTTTCCTCTTCCAGGAAGATCACAAGGTTTAAAAGCCTCTGACTGATTCTATGAATGCATGTAGTTAACCTGATGCTGTTTCACAGGGAGGTTGGTGCGTGTGTACATATACAGGAGGTTTTCAGGAGGATTGTTTAGTCTGTTTGCATCCCTTCCATCCAGCAAGCCAACAACTGCGCTTGGATCTCCAAAGAACCAAGAGCTTCCATGCATTTTGGTTTACACCTTTGCTGTTGTGCACCTCAGGGGGTGGACTGTGGCTCGCCTTTCCATCCTGAGCGAGCCTGAAATTTCCTGGCTGGGGTACAGGTAGCAAGGGAGCTGTGACGCTGAGGACATCTGCAACCAAGTGCTCACCCAGGGTCCTGGGCAGATTTGCACAGTCTGTGCAGAAATATTGCTGTCAGCATCAGAGCTGGCAGCTGAAGGTGACTCAAGTATGAGCTGCAGTCACACCTCTGGATCACGGCAATGTTCCCATTTTCACTGCTTCTTCAGCCCTGGCAAGTGTCATCCTGCTGAAACTTCAGGTCACAGATGTTATGGAGGGCACAAGATTGCACAAAAGTTTTAGAAGAGCTACATCACCCCAGAGCTCCTCACTAGCACGTCAGTGGTGCTCACTGCATATCCTTCCTCTGTCTCTGTGCAGGTAGAATCTGAAGTTATTCCACTGAAGCCAATAAGCTTGAAAACCGTGGCCTTGTCTGTCTGAAGACCTTTCTCAGCACAGTAGAAGGGAGCAAAGGAAGTTGTTCTGCTGGGATGAGCTGACACCCCTGCACTCTGCAGGTAGGAATGGGGAGGGAGGTGAGAAGTAGGCAGACAGCATCACAGAACAGCTGGCAGAACATGATGAGCTCAAGGTCACTTGGCTGTTGGCCCAAATCCATCCAAAAATACCAAAACCCAGCAATTAGTCAGGCCGTCAGCTCCAAAAAAAAAAAGGAAATAGCTGAGCCATGTCATTGTTCAGCAAGGGTATCTGGGTTCTGCTAGCAATCTTTGGAAGGCCACCATGGATAGAAACTGGGACCATCCCTGTTCATTGCCTAGCTAATAGTTGTAACTTGAACTCACTGTCATTTTACTCGAACATCTGCCTGAAAACAGATTCAAAAGTATGTTCTCAAATGGATTAGGGATTCCTGGTAATTTTTCACCTTCTCTTGGGATGAAGAGGTGGATGGCTGAAGGCAGCAATGCTTTGATGCAAGATGCCTGCTAGAGTGTAAAGTATAGGCTCTGAAGAGGAGCTTTTCCTGTCTCTGAGGCTTTTACAAGGTTCCATTAATTCTGAGACAGTTGAATCTTTCTTCCCCCCCCTCTATTAATAAACACAAATGTGTGGAAAATTACCCTAATCTTCTTCCAAAGAGGATGTGCCTCCAGAATCACTTCCAGTACCGGGGACCTCAGAATTCTGCTACCATATTTAGAGGCGATAAAAACAGTCCTTGCATTTCTGACCAAAATCCAAATATAGCCTATTTCTTTCTGCCAACTGAAAATGCACCTTTTTATTTCATTCAGTTTTGTTTAAATCTAACTTTGTTCCAAACTTTTCATTCTATAAATGTCTCTTTCACTATAATTATTTAAATAAAGTGGGATAGTGCCCAATTTAGTGAACTGAATTAGTATGCTACTTAATGTGCCTGCTGTTGTCATTCTACTAGGGCTTGTGCTCTGTTCTCGTTGCAATTTCTCCCTGACTTCAGTGGGTTTACACAAGACCTGAATCCAGCCCATGAAGGACAGTTTACCACAAGCAGCTGTATTTTACAAATTTAAGTGGACATAGTTGCTATTTCTACATGATTTTTCAAAGTTTTCATGCTGGGGGGAATACACAGGTTTCTGCTTGGCCAGGCTTTATGGTTAGAAACTGGCAGTAGGTGTCAGTGATACCCTGAGACATCTAAGCCTGCCTGTCTTGTGTCTTGTGGTGTGCCATGTCCTGGTTTCCAAAACATTTAGCTTATCTTCAGCTTGGCAGCATGACATCTTTTTCTGTGGTGGGCACCTCTCTCTGGGAGGTGGGAAACATGGAGCTCTAGAGTCCCTGGGAACATCAAGAAGCAGAAGAGACCGTGCAGGAGTGTGGGGTGTGTTACTGTGTTAATAACCTCGACTAGCTTTAGGTGCCTACACTCTGGGGAACCACATGGAGCTGGTTGTTCAGGCTTCTTTTAGAGCCAGTGGAGAGAAACAAGAAATACCAAGATACTCCGGATAACTTCTTTGAGACAAGACAAAGCTTACCCTAGAAGTGCTTGTTTCTCTTCAGCAATCTTAGTGACAATTTGAGTAATCCAAGTATAGCCCTCATTAGTAGGTGTCACAGGTAGATGAGATGATCCTATCTTTGTCATGTGGGACCTCAACAGGTAGAGACCATTCAAGGTATGATGTATATATTCCCTATCCAGAGTATTTTTTTTCTCGTTTCCTTCTTTTTATTTCTTCTGAAGAAGCTATTTTTTCTCCTCCACACTCCTTTCCTGTTTCTTTTCATCCTGTGTTTAAAATTTTTATTCATAGTCTATTTTTCTTCTACACTTCAGTGCTTTGAGATGATGATGAGTCTATATAAATGGGTTTGGCAATAAGGTTACTTAAGGAATTCCTTGAAAATATTTGCGTATCGCCTGAGGGTTAAAGGTGAAAAACAGGCCAGTAAACTGGACAGACTCATTTGACTGCCCTTGCTGAATGCTCCCCTCTTGCCCTACCTGTGTGTTACCCACTTTCAGTCCTTGACCTGAAGGTTCCAGATGCAGGCAATCATACAGCCTATGATCTGGAGAAGGGGTTGTGCACAGCAGTGAGACTGGTCTTATCCAGCATGCTGTGTGCTCACAGAGGCTCCTCCAGCTGATCTTGTGCCCTATCTGGAATTTCTCATGGCAGATTTATGCATTTCATCCACTGCCAGGAGACTCATGCACTGGGACTTTCAGGGTGTAGTGATGACAGAGCTAAAGGCCTTCCCTGTTTTAGGGGCTGGGTGCTGCTGGAAGAAGGTGGTGGTGACATTTTCTGCCCCTGTCTCCCTACCTGTGGAACCCTCCACTTCCCATGTGCCAGTGGCACTTGTCTGACCTCAGAATGAGTCAGCTCAGGGGATGGATCAGCAGAAAATCACATTGAAAATGAAAGAGTTTTTCTTGTGAGGAAAAGAGGAGATTTCTGCTCTTTTTTCTCTTTGAAGCTGTGGGCTTTCAGGTACAGCACTGCTGTGCTCTGGGAGACAGTGTAAAAGCAGTATATATGTCTTTAAAATGCCTGTGAAGAGGTAGTACACAATGATCCAGGTCAGCTGCTTCAGAAATTTTCTGTTGTCTTCAGAGGCTCTGGATTTCATGCTGTTTCCCTGCTGCTGTGTTTCTATAGTGCTGTCAGCATTCTCCTGCTTACTCTGCATGGTCAAAGACCAAGATACTGTAAAGCATTTCAGTACAACACTAAAACCAGGGGTGTCCCCGCACTGGAAAGCCTTATACAACTATGCTTTACGTATTGTTGTAACACCAGGCCGCACTCTGCTCCTGCTCACACTACTGAAATTCCGGAGTGATTCCTAAAACATCTGTAGATCAGGTCTTTGGATCCAGCCATGAAGGGAATGTGAGGGGAAAAAAAGGTCTTCAATAGCTTTTACTTTCTCCTCTTATATCCTTTGAGACAGAAATTCAGTGTGACTTTCCTGAACAATATTGTGCTGCTGATGTGTGAGGGCAAGTACTGTCCTGGGCTTTGCAAAAGGGGAAGCCAGATTGTGTCGGTGTCCTCACAGCCTCAGCTGGGTCCTGTTACAAGAGAAAGTATGGCTAGTATTAAGGTGGTTGGCCAAAGCCTCTTCACTTCTCCTTGGTAGACCTGAGCCTGCCCCATGCCCAAAGCACAATGCTCCCTGCTCACATTTGCTGTTGCTTCTCATTAGAGAATTCTCCAGATTACTTGACAAAGATAAATTAGGAGTGTAATCCCAGTGGATTTGTTCACAAATGCAAATCAATATTCACAGCAGGGTTTGGTTTTTGGTTGTTTGTTTTGCTTTGTTTTGTTTTTGAGGGGGGGCTAGTAACATTTGTTCAACTGTACTTCTTACACTTGAGCTATAAAAACCAGCAAAATAAAGCTCAGCATGAAGCCACATAACATAAAATCAAAAAGTGACAGCAGAAATGTTTCAGTATCCACCCACCACTTGAACAAAGGGATAGGGAATAGTGCCTTGCTTGTTTCAGAAAGACCGTCATAATGATCCAGCCTAACAAACCATAAAGTCCAGTCCTCCTTAGAGTCCTTTACAGTTTTGCAAGTCAAAATGCTTGATTTTTTTCCTAGAGTTGTAAAGGAGGATGCAAGGTGGTGCAAGACTATCCAGTTCGAAGGGAAAACATCTCCCTCTGACTCTAAAGAAAGGCTTTTGAAATGGTGGATTGAGCACAAAAACTTTGAAGATGTGAACTATCACAAATGCAGAAAATTATGTTATACTTGTCTGCAAGTTTCACATTCAATCAACCTGTTTGCAGATGTGGATGAACATTATCTATGCATTCAGCACATCCTGCTTTCATTGCAAATTCCCTTTTTGTCTGCCCAGTTTCTGACATGATCTGGGTGCACACATTTGGGGATAAAGATCCAACAACTTGGTTGGATCTTTTTTCCCCAGTAGGGGCCACTTTCCTTTAGTCTGCCAGGTCTTTCATTACATATGTCTGTGATGTGCAGCTGTGAGTCAGTCTGCCTTTTGGGGATGTCAGAGCTGGACACACTGGAACATTCAGCATCTACCACCTTGGACAATCTATCCTTGACTCTGTTCCCTTTCAGGAAAATTGCATACATTTGAAATTTTTCATTCCTTCCTGCTATAAAATCAATTTCCATATCAATATGTTTTGTGAATCAGTCGTTTTCCCCTAGCCCTAAATGTATGATCCCTCTCAGAACTGAGATGCCAATCCGTTTAATTTTTACAAGCTAGTCTCGTTTCTTTAGTGTAGGGATGTAGACTTATCTAAAAGTGTCTGGAAGTAATTCCATTCTTCATACATACATCCTCCTGAAGTGTCAAGTGCGAAAGCCATTTGTCTTCATTTCCTGTACCAAAACTGGAGGACAACATTGCTGTGTAACAATTACTGCCTTGTACTGCTCCCTACCTCTCAGGTGCGTTTCAAGTCGACCTTATAACTCTGTTTCAATTTAGAAATGGTCCCAGCAGTGGTTGCACATTTGAGGTGACGAATGGTAATCTGTCCTCGCTGCTCCTTAAGGGCCAGCCTAATGGACCTGAAGGCAGCTGGAAGCCACTGCAGCGTGCTTTACATCAGGTTAAGGCCTCGGCTGCAGCGGGGCTCCTGCAGCTGTAGCTTGCTTGTGTGACCTCCCAGCACAGGAGGAACTCATACTTTTACAAACTGTATGAAAAAGGATAAATGAAGCGAAGATTGTCTTCTGTAGGGGCAGCTGTGCTCGCAGAAGATGTTTTTGTAGTCATGAACCAAAAGGTGAGAGTTTGCACCCTGAGGAGATGCTGCTCTTCTGGGACTGTTCATGGCAGAGATGTGGTGCAGTCAGGGGCATCCTGAACTCCATGACACTGCTTTGCTTGTGCCACTGCCTGCTCAAGCACATCTCAATGCCTGCTGGTGAAGTTCTGCAGTGTCTTGCCACACTGTGCACAGAACTGACTGAAAAATCAGAGCTGAGTTGCCATTCTTATAAATTAATAGAGTACTAGAACAGAAGTTAATGAAGTTCATAACAGACTAAATCCCTCATTTTTTTGAGTATACCTACTTTTGTATTTGGTATATCCTGGTTTGAGAGCCCCTTCTGTCCGTATGGGGCTTTAGAATCAAAACATCTATATAAATAGATATTATTTTCACACTATTCAAATAAATTATCTATTTGAAAAAATAATTATAATTTTTCATTGGATAATTAAAAATATATTTCACAATTTTTCATTTGATAATTTTATCTTGCTTTTTAATTTTTTAAAATTTTATTTTTTTAACTTCAGACACAAGAAAAAACATCCTGGAATGTACTTCTAGGAAAAGAATCCAAAGTTGGTAAGTCAAATGCTCTGTTACTGCAACAAACAGAGGGGAAGTAGCAGAACTGTGATGACACCAGTCATCAAAAGTAAAGCAACTCGAAACCTTGCAACATAGCAAATTATTTAGGTGTATCTATCTGACTTGATCGTTACGTCTGTACTGTGGTGTAGACCAAAAAAACAAACCCCTAACTCTGTCCTCCTACGATTACTTCTGAAGTACTTAAGTATTGTCACATCCCCCTGGCTTTGCTGTTTTCGTTACTCCTGACAGAAGGTTTGGGTAAATGCAAGAGAAAGAGGGGATTGTATAGCAGTTTGACAGCTCTAATTATGAATATTTAAGAGCTGCTTAAATGTGCTCTCTTCTATCACCTAATTTCCTATCAATGACAGCATTGGAAGCACTTGTCTCATTTTTCAAATCAAAGCTTCCTCAAGCAAAATGCTTGGAGACTGAATAGCTTATGCATTCTATTAATCACAGAGGGTGGGAAAAGATCCATCAAGTGCTTCAGATAGTTTGAGAGTGTTCCATCCTTGCAGAGCTTTCACTTCCCATTTCTAACAGATGAGTGCATTTGCCTCCTTTGAATGATCTTTGTGATTCTTCCTCATCCAGAAATGGCTTCAGATTTATCTTCCTTCAACATTGCGTCAAATGATGCCTGAATATTTATAAAAAAAGTAAATTCTGATTGGGGTTAGTCATAGATAGGAGGAAATAGTAGTCATATATTGTTTTCCTAAAGAGGGACAGCTCTTACTCTGCTTCCAGTGAGTCAAGTTTCATTAAAAATGTGTTACAATTTAGATGGAAAACTGTGACCACCACAACTTTGAAATGAAGTTTCTTGGTTTGAGACAGAAACAGTATTGTTGGCTGGTGTTTATTCTGTGATTACTGTTACTTTCTGCACTTGAGGTTGACTTTGCCCATAATGGTAGGATGACCCCAATTAATTTTATGGGAGTTTTGTTTTTTATGCATATAATGAAATGTCTTCTCCTTACTACATAATGTCCACCAGACTCTCCCCAGTAATGATGTGTAAATTCTGCAGGATGTGCTAAACTGCTGCAGCAGGAGAAGGGAGAAGTCTTCAAAGATGTGCAGGCCATACCTAGCTAGGTAATAGCTAGGCTGGCTGTTTGCCTCCTGTGGAGCTTGTGATGGCAGAGCTGTGTGGTAACATCCCCAACTTTTTGAAGGAGTTTGTTTGCAGTGCTTGTTTCCTCCTGTTTTGTTGTTACAACTTGTGAATTTACATTCCATGTGCTACTGGAAGATGACGCAAAACAAAAAACTCAATACTTCACTGAGCAACACCTTGTGGTACTTCCTTCTGTCACTAGAGGAGAATATCATTCCTCCTGGTCTCATCAAATCTTGATGGTAGCAAGAGGAGACAATTTCCAGATGGGAGATGTGTGGAATTCAAAAGTCATGTCTGCCTTTGTTGGATAAGAGCAGGGGGAAAAAAGGTTTAAGCTGGGAAGCAGAAAAAAGAAGGAAGATTAAAAGAAATGGTTTGGGAAAATGAAAAGCAAGTTCAGAACATCTTCATGTGCACTGACACAGCTGGATAAAATTGTTCTTGAACTCAGAAATGCCTAGTTCCACAACTCCTATTTCAATGACTAAGATCTGCATCGAGTCACCCAGGAGTGAACATCTTACCAAAGACACCCACAACTGAAAATTTTAGATTTTTGTTTTCATAAAATGTTGTTTTATACCCTATATTTAGTTTTCATCTCCATGGGTCTAAACTTAGAAATATTTTTGTCCAGCTACCAAGCTAGAGGGAGCTACAGAAAAATAAGGATGCAAACCTTCTAGAGTTCTGCTATTAACTGTTTCTAACACTTATGCCATTGATTATGTTTCTACTTTTCCAGAAAAATGGTTGCTTTAATTTGCTTCTGGTTCACAGTCAGCTTTCATAGCACAGCAATTTGTTTCTCACCATTTTTCCCTGTTTAAGGGAGAATCTGTGTACAGTTCTGTACTCCCATTGCTATGTGCCTTGCTGTTAATGCATTCCTTCAGACTGTCTTTAAAAACATCTTAAAGCAGAGCTACAGTTTTAATTATGTAAGGCTTTTGTTGTTGTTGAGGAAAGGAAGACCGCCTAACAAAGAAAATCAGGATGCCCTTTGTTGGAAGGACGAACTGTGTCCTGAAACGACTACTGGAATTGTGGATTTCCTGCTGAGTGACAGGTGAGACTTTGAAGAGGGCAGGTTGCAGCCAAATACTGAGTTTGGCCTCAAAAAGAGGAGATAAACCTAACTGCACATCATGGGTTGACAGAAATTAATAGAGACCCTGTGCATTTGGCTGTGAGGAAGAATATGAGTCTGCTTACATTTTTCAGTCAAAATTATTAGTTTTTGTTAATTGAAATGATTAGCACCCAAGGCATATTAACCATGCTCTTCAGCCTAGTGTAAATGAGCTCACAGAATCATGTCCTTTTTACGAAGTTTAAAGTGGGTCAAAAATAAATTGAATCAGTGACCTTTTCCACTAGTTTTCCCAGGGGCAAAGCAGAATTTGTCATGTGCCCAAGTAATCTATTTTCTTTTTACAACGTTCTCCCTTCTGTGTGGATTTTCAGCAGCCTCCAAACTTTGGCACCCGAGTTCTGCTGGTCACAGCTCATGTTGCAGCCTGGAACCACTTCAATAACCCTACTGACACAACTCAACTGCTGCTCCTCCAGACCCAGAGAATGAAATAAGCCCAGGCTCACAGAATGGCTGAAGTGGGAAGGGACCTAGAGGGCACCTGTTCGACCCCTTGCTCAAGCAGGGTCACCACATTGCTCAGGACCATGTCCAGATGGCTTTTGAATTTCTCCAAGGACGAAGACTCCATGGCCTTCCTGGACAACCTGTGCCGGGGTGTAGTTACTCTCACAGTGAAAAGGTTTTTCCTGATGTTCAGAGAGAGCATCCAGTGTTTCAGTTTGTGCCATTGCCTCTGGTTCTGGCACTGGGCACTACTGAAAAGAGTCTGTCCCTGTCCTTGTTACACCCTCTACCTTTACATCACTTCATGCCAAGATACTGGATTGTTGTATTAATCACCTTAACAAACTTCCAGGACTGATTAGTGGGGGTGTGTGATGCAGAGAGCAGGAAGAACTATTTCAATAGGCTTTTGATGAGTTGATGTATAAAGAGGCAAATGAATTATGTAATTTCTACTAATTTTTCACTGGAATCCATAGTTACTTGGGGTAAGAACAAGAACAAAGAACTTTGATACCACAACTCTCCTTGCCAATTAATGTTTGTGGTTTATATCAGGCAGCTATTTGATGAAATAAATAATAGCTGATGCAGAAACTGAAGTGCTAATTTCTCCTCTCTCAAATGAGTGCTCTACACATCTGATTAGATGCTCTCATGTATTCTTTCTGTCTATGCTTTCTTCTCTCTGCCTTCGGAAAGGGCTCTGGAGAAATGGTGTGTAGAGCTGAGAGTGGGTCACTGAGCCCAAGCCTCCCACCTGCTGACTGATTGTTGCTTCAACTAAATTACTGGGACAAAATGAGGAAATTACTCCTCTTTTCAGTTTTTGTGGGGCCCTTTATGTGTTAAAGGGCACACAGAGATTTTCTCCTTGAGTGATTCAAGTGCTGCAGACAAAACAGAGAGCTGTTGGTTTGTAGTTCCTGAGAGGATGCAGAGAGGAGCCAAGGAGCTGGGAATTAACTTTGCCAGGGCTGGGGTACTTCTGAGAAGACACAGATGCAGATTTTTACACTGTAGGTGTATGTGCAGTGTAGCTGCCCTCAGTGTTAGTTAGTTCTCACACTAGGAACTTGCACTAGGATCATGTGCTGTAGTCTTCAGTCATCTCTGGCTCAGCCACATCTCTGAAAACAAATGTTGGGACAAAACTCATCCCACTTTAGCTGGTTATTAGATAACTATCTTGGGGCTGAGACCAATTGTATGAGGTTCGACAAGGTAAACTGCAAGGTCCTGCATGTGGATCACAACAACGCCATGCAATGCTACAGGCTTGGAACAGAGTGTCTGGAAGGTTGCCCAGTGGAAAAGGACCTGGAAGTGCTGGTCAACAGCAGCTGCACGTGAGCCAGCATGTGCCCAGGTGGCCAAGAAGCCCACTGCATCCTGGCTTATATCAGGAATAGTGTGGCCAGCAGGACCAGGGCAGTGATTGTCCCCCTGTACTCGGCACTGGTGTGGCTGCATCTTGAATCCTGTGTTCAGTTTTGGGTCCCTCACCACAAGAAGGACATTAAGGTGCTGGAGTGAGTCCAGAGAAGGACAATGGAGCAGGTGGAGGGTCTGGAGCACAAGTCTGATGAGGAGCGGCTGAGGGATCTGGGATTGTTTAGGCTGAATAAAAGAAGGCTACCTGAAAGGAGTTTGTAGTGAGGTAGGACTTGGTCTCTTCTCCCAGTTAACAAGTGACGGGACAAGAGGAAATGTCCTCAATTCGTGCCAGGGGAGGTCTAGATATGGCATGTAGAGGCATGGTTTAGCTAGAGGTTGGATGGCGGTGCTGGGTTAACTGCTGGACTCAATGGTCTCAGAGGGCTTTTCCAACCTTGAGGATTCTATGACTCTATATAGGTTCCTCTACACAAAGACGGAAGGCACCTCTACAGAGGCATTTGTCCAACTCACCTAAAATGAGCTGAACTGCCTCTGGAGCTTCTGTCTCGCCACTGCTGGCGGAGGGAGTGCAGGCAGTTAGCTGAGCAGGTCACCTGGAGCGCAATTTAGGTGCGATTACAACTGGATGCCTACAAGTTGGACGCTCTGTAGTGTTGCCTGGTGCCTAAACTCCTGTTTGTAGCTACTTGAAATCCTTCAGAGAATGAAATGCATTTGCTCAGGGCTGGCAGATATGCTATAGGACCTACAGGACACACCAACCCTTCTGAAGCAGCAGCTGGTCAGGAGGGGTGCATTAGGACTTCCTGAAAGCGTAACAAGATGTCCATCCTTGGACAGAGGAATCAACTCCTTACTCAGAGCAGACAGTGTGGCTCACTGTGAGGGATCTGTGCAAATCCCTCTGAATCCTGGGGGTTTGGCAGCCTGGGCTCAGGACCAGCTTACGTGTGGTTATCCCTGTGGGATCACAGGGCTCTTGGCTAATGCTGGTTTCCATTGCCATGTCTGCTCAGCTCTTCTTTCTTGGGTGCTCCAGAAAAGTGCCCAGTGTCAGCAAGGCTTCCACCCTGCCTATCCTGCTGCTACTTTTGGATCCCAGCTCCCCTTCCAAAGCAGACCCACTCTTGCTCTTCCCTGATACTCAGGGTAGTGATTTAGCCCACCAAAAAGTAAACAAATTCTGTCTGGGCAGCTCTTTACCTCTCCTGACTGTATTGATTAAAGCTCTGCTGGCAGTGATGGGAGGCTCAGACGCTTGTCTCCCATGGCAACATCTGTCACAGCTAAATTTAAGTGTCTGAAACCAAAGAAGAATTTCACTTTTACCACACAGGGAGTCAGTGCTCAGTGTAGTTTCCTTGGCACAGGTGTTCAGAGATGACCCATTCCATAGAAAGGCTGGAGGTGTCCTGCAGGAGCAGTGGGGAGTCTGCGTCTTGCTGGAGCAGTGCAGGAGGCTGGGTGGCAGAGCCTAAGGGACCTCACATGGGACCAGGTGCTCACATTCAGGCAGATGGCTTCTGCTCCTAAAATCAGTTGAGGTGAATCTCTCATGGGAAGCCTGATGCTCTTTAGCCTTGAACTCGTATGTTTTTCTATGCAAACTGAGAACAAAATGCCTTTGCACCTGCTGCTGTGGGGCTAAGAATGACTGTGTGGGGCCACAGCTGGAAACCCACTGGCCCAGCAGGAGCCTGGCAGCTGGGGGACACTGGGGTGGCCCTGGGCTTCAGGCACATCCCTGGGGATAGGTTGAGGCTGGGACAATGTGTTAGTCCATAGTGGGAGTCAGGATCTGGCCCAGTGGGGGAAACTGTAAACAGACATGGCCCACAATGGCCAGGTTGTGTTCTGGCCGTGTTCTCCTATGGGCGTGGGAGATCCTGTGTTGGCTGTGCCGGCACTGAGCTGCCCTGATGGCAGCACCCAGAGCAGGGGATGCCTCGTGGGGGGGCCCTGCTGCTGTCACTGCAGTTCCTTGTAGCTCTACAGCTCTTTTGCCAACCATCCGTGTGTGCCCACTGCCTCCTTTAAAGCATCTGAACAGCAAATTTCTGCCCCAAAAATGCATCTACTGTTCCTTTTGAGCACAGTGAAGATCAGAGCAAAATCATAGAACCTGCTTTCTCAAATGATAAACTTGCTTCAGACATATTTTGTTGCTACTGACATAAATGACAGTATGTTATAAGGGCATGTACTTGTTTGATGCCCTGTGTGTGTAGAGCAGTGCACGAAATTTGAATTCTGCTGCACGATGATTTTTGCAAAAGGAGTGCAAAACCCACCATCAGTCTGCATAATTTCCAGTTGTATATTTCTGCATCATTAGTGAGATTTTGCAACAGTTTTCTGATGAAGATGTTCCTTAAATAACTGTATGGATCCTGCATCTTATCCACAGCTGTATCAGCGGATGTGTGGGAGGTGTCAACAAGGACACTAGGTGGATTTGAATGTCTAATTAGTGTAGTGGGAACTTTGTTAATTACTTGCAAGAATGTAACTATTTGAAAATATGTTTAAGATAGATCTTCCATGTTTAGGGTTTTTTTTTTTCATGTCTTATATTATAGACAAGATAATGGCATTGAGGAAGTTGGCTGGATACCCACCAAAGGCACTTGCTTGACCGTGAGTGGATCATCTTACTCATTTTTGTGTATAGAACAATATGTTGCTTTTACTTTTCTGTTAAAATATTTACTCTACCTCAGGATCCTGCTATCCTTCCTTGGAAAGGAAAATAAAGGCAGTATTCAACATAATTCAAGAAATAAGACAAATGAATCAAAACATCTGGGTATTTGGACAGCAGATAATTTCAATATTTTGTGTAGGTGTATAAGCCTTAAGCTGTATTTGTAACACAGTGTCATTCTCTTTTCCTTCCAGAGGTAGATGCTGAAAGACCTGACATTTAGCTCTTTTTCAGAATAGGGCAGTTTTTGTAACAACCAATTTTGTAAGGTGAGTGAGGTAATTTCTGTGGGTTTAGGTCAGCAGGAAAAGTGATAAAAACTTTCATAGCTAACTTTTCCTAATGAATGGGTTTTTGAGTAAGTGATTCAATGGTGTTATGATTTTTCATATTTTTAGAGCAGTTTTTACAAATTTTTTAATATTGAAGATAGTGCAATATCTTTTGAACTTCTTTGATTCCAACTGCATCAAAACTGGTCTTCAAAAGTGGCCTAAATAAGTTAATATTTTCTGCTGGGGAGTTGTGGAAGACACTATTTTTTATATTATTTTCCTTAATTGCTGATTTAAATAGGACTTTTTCAAGTTGATACTCTCTCCAGTTTGGGTGCAAGTCTTCATTTAACTTAGTTGGGTTCACATTTTCAATAAGGTCTTGTGCAAGGTTTCATGAAAAGATTTGCAAGATGGCAATAAGTGAAACAATGAAGTGTTAGAATCAAGGAAAAAAAGAAGATGCCTTGACTTTTGGGATGATGGCCACAAGGGTGAGCTAAGGGTAGAAGAAATAAGAACATAGGTTACTTAGCTGGTTTCTGGCCAGTGTTTCCCTGCATCCTCAGGAAACCCATGGACAAGGAGTGACCCCAACTGATGTTGTGACCTCAGTTCTACCTCCCACTTTGGAAGGATGTGACAAACTATGAGAACTCACATTTGAAAAAAAAAGTTAGAAGATCTATTAGTGCCAGAAAGTCTGGAGAGACCTGAGATTGCTACCTGCAATTTCAGGTGAATGAGAATTTATCACTTCCCAAGTGTGGTGTTTCCTCTTTGTTGGTGTTGGCTGCATTTTAAAAAAGTTAATTCTCATGGCGTGCTTGGCACTGATATGTGGCAGTCATGTTCAGTCATGCTGCCTAGGTTTAATTTAAATTGAATTTTCTCTAACTAGTCTTAAGTATAGTTTTATGTGTTTGCTCTTCCTATTGCCTAGTTTGAACTCATTTGTTTCCACATCTCTTGGGTGAAGGGAATCAGATCCATGCCACATCTCTTCGTTGAAACAGCAATCTATATCCAGTTGTCTATTACACCTCACGTGTAATTACTTGTCTAGGGTAGGAGGGAGGGTGTGGAAGGACAGTGTTACTTACGGGTGAGTCTCCAAAATGAGTTTTTCTAGCCTTTTCATTTCTTGATTTCCAGTTTTCTTCTGCAGTTCGAGCACAACCTTTGATGGACTCCCGACACTGCTGACAGTGTGACCATTCATTGCTCTGACAGGTCCTTTGCCTCCTGATTACTTCTCTGTATTCTTTGTTTGTGGAAAAAACCCTTCTTTTCTTGTGCTAAAAGACCATTCTAGTTGTCTTGCTGTGTTTGGCTGGAATTTGAACAATAATCAAAATGGTATTTATTCATAACCCAAGCTTTAATTATTCAGTTAAGAACTGCCAGCCCTGCCCCCCTGCAAAAAAAAACCAAAACCAACAAACACAACCAAAAAACACCACCAACCAAAAACCCAAACCCTCAGAAATTCTAAACCTCCTAAACCCAGAGTAAGAAATGTATTTAAACAGTCACATAAGCTAGGGGAAGGTTAAAATAAAGTAGGCGCCAGGTGAAATATACGGTGGCTTTGAACAGAGGTGCTGTGTGGAAGGTCTTGTGGGCTCCATGCAGTGGCAGTCTCTCTGCCATGTAATCCAGCATGCTCTGTCACATGAACAAAATTGACAAGAGCATGTATGTGCAAGAGGTCGTGAGATTGGGTGTAGCAGGAGGGGGCTGCAGCACTTCAGGAAAGGGAGGCAGCAGGTCACACACTGCTAGAACAATTTCTCTGGCTTCCAGTCTGACCCTGCCAACATTACTGTGTCTTTTGCAGAAGACGGGTTAGTCTTCAGGCTGGCTGGCTCTAACCCAAACATTCTAGGCCAAGTGCCCCTGCTATACACCATCTGCAGAGATGTTCAGAAGGTCAATGAGGCAGGCAGTTTGATACCTGTAGTAGCCTCTGGTCCTTGATTGCAGGCTCCCAAGTTGAGACTCCCAAGGATGCTTGTTCTGATGTCAGTCTGGGTAGGGAAAGCATAGATCCCTAATGCTCAGGATCGCCTTTGCAGATGGTTAGAGTTAGCAGAACTGTTCTGATTTACAGTACTTAATAATCTAGTGCGCCATAAACTGGAAAAAGTCTTGCATCGTGACAGGACAAGACACTACAGACACGAGTTATTTCAGGGGAAATTCTGTTTGGATACAAGAAAACAAAAATCATGATGAGAACAGTTAAACATTGGAAGAGAGTGCACAGAGAAGTGGTGGCATCTCCCTCACTACAAGTGAGTCCCTCAAGCCTTGACTTGATGGAGACTTTGGCAACCTAATCTGAAGCCTTGCTCTTGAAGGACAGTAGGATCAGGGGATCTCCATAGGTCCCTTCACGCCTTGGTTTCTCTATGTTTTGCAGTTGTACCATAATCTCTTTGAAAGAGGGACAAAACTTTTGAAAGCAAAAGGAACAGACCAGGAATAAATCAGACTAGTGAAACGAAGAGGGCAATATTGCTGTGTGACTATGAGAATGGGATGAACTGTAGATAAAACCAGATATAACTGCGCAGAGCAGGGTTCAGAAATAAATACAACATTTCCCTGGTTGTAATAAAAATTATTACCTGAAGTTAAAGCAAAAGCTGCTTGATAGGACTGAGCCTCCTGCATCACTAATTAGTCTTTATAATCTTCTGCTCTTTAGATGCTGATTCTGTCATGGCTTATACTTGCAGTTGCAGCAAGATCAGATGAAAAACTGAAGAATGAAAGGGATGCACGGAGAAAAACTGTCTTCTTCCTGTAAAGAGTATGTATCATGGAAGCCACTTTTGATTATATTGTTCCATTGCTCATGTTGAGTCCTGTATCTAAAAATAGAAATCCCATTAATAAAGACAAATAAGTGGCACGTTTAACACAATCAAATTAAATGTATAAGCCTAAAGAAAAGATCCTGGTAACAATGTTAATTCATTAAACTACAGGTGGTCTCACCATGAGGACATTATATGAAAGTGTCACTCATTAATAATCTTTTCCTGTCACTTTTGAATTAAATAATTTATAGGGATCCTGTGCATTTCCTCTGCTGATTAACCAACTTGCTATTACATACTACTGCAGGAGGTAAAAGTTCTCAATATTATCAAACCTGAAGTGATTTCTGATTTACCTGAATTGCATCCTGTTCTTTATGTTTCATATTACCTTGCTAGTAAACTACAGCTGATACAGGCTTAGATTTAGAACACAAAGACATTTTCATTTTAAAATATGAAAGATTTCAAAATTAACGCTTTCTTCATCTGACAAATTTCTAGAGTAGGATCTCAGGTAGGTATGAATCTAAGCAACTGCTATTTAAGCCAGTAGATCAATGACAGCTTATTCCTGCTAAGTGACTGTCCATGGTTAGCTTACAGCTACAGACACAAGCACAGCATGAGAAAGGAGTGGGAAGTGAGTTGTTAGTGGAGGCCAAAGGCAATTTGTTATTTAAAAGTTCAAATGCATTTGTAACAGCCTTGGAATTACACCCTGCTTGTGCTGATGGACCTACAGCAGTTTGGAGTTCTAGAGTGAAGTCAATGGCAAAACCACTGTAGGTTTCACCCAT
This sequence comes from Cnemophilus loriae, assembly GCA_013397755.1. Taxonomy (NCBI): domain Eukaryota; kingdom Metazoa; phylum Chordata; class Aves; order Passeriformes; family Corvidae; genus Cnemophilus; species Cnemophilus loriae. Next base: position 32,607 of record VZTF01000782.1, read on the forward strand.
GACCTAATCACTGAATTACAGTTTGAATGGTGCCAGCCATTGTTCTGCTGCTCTCCTCCCAGCTGTTTATTCCATTTCCACTTCCATGTGCAGTTGGCTCCAGTTTCTCTTTCTGTAGCTTCCTCATGCCAATTTGAGACTCACTGGCAGTAGGTCTAAACAACTTCACAGCATCTACTAAACTGTTTTATTCCTCCACTTCCCCAGGCAGTCTGTTCCAATGCTTTGCAACCCTTGCTGTGAAAAAAAAAAAAAAAAATAATCCTAGTATCTAATCTAAACCTTCCCTGTTTCAACTTGACAATATTTCCACTTGTCCTATCATGTGTTACCTGGGAGACCCTCACCTGGCTACAACCTCCTCTCAGGTAGCTGTAGAGAGCGACAGGGTCCCTTCTGAGCCTCTTTTGTTTCAGCCTAAACATTCCCTCAGCTGCTCCTCATGAGACTAGTGCTCCAGACCCTTCACCAGCTCTGTTGTCCTGCTCTTGACCCACTCCAGCATCTCAAATGTATTCCCTGTAGTGATAGGCCTAAAGCTGAACACAGGATTAGGTGTGTGGACTCACCACTGCCAAGTACAGAGGGGTGAAGATTTCCTGACAGCTTACCTGCTTTCTCCAGCTCTCACAAACCCATCTCATGAGAGTTTTAGCTTTCCTATCTGCCAGAGCCCTGAGCACATTCCCTGATGCAGCGCTGGTGCAGCTGCGGGTAGTCACTGGCCCTGTGGTCATGGAGATGATGTGGCCAGAACTGAGCCAAACCACTCGGGGCGTGTCTGACCCTGTTTACACTCACTGGATCTGATCTTGATCCCCACCTGTGGGCTGACATCGTGTCCTAATGTTGGCTCATCCCCAGGGAGGTGCCCGATGCCTGGAGCTGGGGCTACCCCCGTGCCCCCTGACTGCCCTGATCTTGGCTGGGGTTGGATGGGATGGGCTGCCAGAGTCTGTCCTGCTGTGCTGGGGGGCTCCCACTGCTTCCCAAGGAGCCCCCAGATCCTGCAGTGCCCTGGCAGTCTCCAGCTGTCATCTTCTATGAGCTACACTGGAGATACACAGGAGTGGGGACCATGTACATCAGCCTCCAGGCGCACCTGTATTGCTGGAAGCAGACAGAATCCAATATATAATACCGGTTATTCTGCAGCCTGAGCACCCCGGGCCTTCCTCTTCCCCCATCAGCCCTGCTCAGCTTGGCAGAGACCCTGAACTACCACTGTCAAACTCATGAGTCCACTTGTGACCGAATGGAGATGGGAAAGATCATCCCTGTCACCTCTTTATCAACAGCAATGACACATGGTAGGAAACTGCCGTCTGTCTCCAGCAAGGTAGCAAGAAACTCATGAATTATTTATTAGTTCAATTAGTTGACATGGGCGAAGAGTGGTGAGGGCTGTAAAATAATTACTTATTGATTTCCCTTTTCTTCCTCAAACTGCCTCATGATTTTGGTGCAAGACAGCAAAAGCACAAGGGCTTGGGAGCCTGGTTGCTGTCCCTTCTGGTTACTGTGCAGCTGGCATTACAAATAATGAGTCTTCTGCTCCGGACACGTCCAAATATTGGTGCTGGCACAACAGACAGAATAACTTTATTTGCTACAGCACAGATGCTGTTACCCCATTATTTTCTTCAGGCATGTTAAGCAACAATCAATAACTCTCTGTCTGCTTATGGCATTTGGAAATCTCTGGGGACTACTTATGACACTCATTTGTTTTGCACACTTGCCGTTAAATCGTATTCAAAATGCCCCAGACCTTCAAAAGGTGGCTACGTCTTGGCAGCATATTAAAAGGTATTTTTGGTGTGTATTTAAGAGGGAACAAATTCTTGTGCATATTAATACTAATAAAAAAAATCTACGCAACTTCAGAATATGACAGACTGTGACACTCTTTCAAATAACAAGGAAGGGCCAGTAGCATATTTTTAGATCATTCAGAATTCTGCACAGCTTCAGTAAACTTCTACAGATACTTCGTTTTCGTTGCTATAGGTAGATGTTTTGTTGCTGTAGGTAGTTAGCAATGTTGGTTATGGTTTGTATATGACCCTGTGTCATGAGGTCATCATATAGGAAACAATCTGAGAGTGATGCCTGCTACTTGCTGGTGATGGTATAGATATCACAGTCTTTTGCTGATTTGTCACCATAGGCCACTGAACTTGGCTGTGGGAGCTCTTCCTGGAATCCTTTAATTAACTCTTTTGAAATTTAAAGTAAATTGCAAAACAAATACAGACCAAATGATGAGTTATTTCAAGTAAATCCGAAGCTTTAAGAACATTATTGGAAGCAAAAAAATCAAATCATCTTGTAATCCTGTTGGAAACTCATGTCCTAGGGTAATGGTGTGACTAAGAATTTGTATCATGGCTCAGGACTTCCTGCATTTTGAAGCACAAGAGTTTTTTAATTTTTTGACTGTTGTCAAACTGCAAGTTAGAAAATGACATTAGTCATCACAGTCTATGGTCAGGAAAATGTCAGGTTCACTGAAAATCATTTCTAAGCAGAGGAATATGGAGACATTGCTATCATAGGACTAGCCTGAGGTGGGCAAAAGTGGATGTGACAGGCACTGACGTTTCAACCTTGTATCAAAGTTATAGGTTTGAAGAGAGGAGCAAGATTTTCTTTAGCTGCTGGCTACCATCTCTTCTACAACCTATTTGCTGGTTACTCAGCTCCTAGATTCCTGTAGCATAGGGATATTTGCTCTTCTGTACTGGTCAAAGAAGTGTCCTGATCAGATTCTGTAACTTGTTTCTGAGTAAAAGCCAGCAAAGTGGATTCTCCCCACTGGCTTTACAGCACCAACGGTGCCATTTTTCTTGATGCTATTGTTGGTGTGGTGCAATGATGAATGACCACTTTGTGTCCAACTCTTGCACTAACAGGAAAATCAAGCTTAGGACCTTCTGTGTTTGGTTCATCCTGATTAGCAATTAAGTCCCCACCCAGCTGTTCACTCTCTCCCTCCCTTCAGTGGGATGGGGGAGAGGAGAAAAAGTGAAAAAGTTGCTAGGTTGAGATAAATACAGTTTGCTCAATGAAAGGATGAGAGAGAGAGAGGAAAAAAATTAATGCAAAGGATAATCATCCCAAAGGTGCCAAGTCAGTCTCTGAGCAATGGCTAGTTTGGAAAGTAGCCACTTGAAAACTGGTCTTTCCAGGTTTTATTGCTGAGCATGAAGTTATATGGTGTGGAAAATCCCTTTGGATAATTCAGCTCAGCTGTCCCAGCTGTTCCATCATCAAGCCTCTTGCTCATCCCCAGCCTGCTCCCCAGGGGGCAGAGCCAGGAACAGAGAAAGCACTCTCAGCAATAGCTAAAAGATTGGTGTGTTACCAACACTGTTTTAGTCACAAATTCAAACCACGGCACCATGTGAAATGCTATGAGGAAAGGTAACTCTATCCCAGACTGACCCAGCAGAATTTCATACCAGTGCTTGCTTGTGAAACGCTTGGACTGAGATTCTGGTTCACCTTCAGCTCTCTTGTTCTCATCCTGCAGGACCAAGTCACAGCCTGACCAGAAGCTGGAGCTAAGGTGGATCTGGATAAGAGCTTCCTAGAAATCATGTTTGTTCCTGTCTTGTCTGGGGATTCTGTAGTGACTGTGGTCTTGCTGATGGTGAGTGTCACTGTGAAACGACACTGGAGAATTTCCGGCCTTTCTAGCAGAGCTAGAAAATTACATATGAAACAACTGAGCAGAATACTCTAGTTGGAAGCTTCAAACATCAAAAGATATAAAATTGCATGATTAGGTTGCCCATACAATCCCCATATGGGAACTGATCTCAGTCTTCTTGTTTGCCTTATGGCTGTCTTCAGTTTCACAGTCATACACCACTTTCACCATGGGCAACTTTAATTCAAGCATTTTCTGAGGTGTTTGCCTGTGCAACATTAATGTTCTCAGCAGTTGCTGTTTAACATGATGTGGGTGAGCTCTGGATATTTGCGAGAGGTTTTTACACTTTTTGTTTCTTTCTTTTCAATAAAACATGTTTTCAGGAAACAGAATTGAAAAGCGTTGTGTTAAGTGGGGTCAGAATGAGAAATGTCAAGATCTTATGAAAAAGCATTCATAGTCTGGCCATTCAGCTCAGCCAGCAGGTCTAATTTTTTCTTGCAATATGTTTGGAAAGTGAGCTTCTTCAGCAAGTAAATGTTAGCAGGAAATTAGGGGAAACTTTCCAGCAGTTAAGGACTCTTATGTTCAAGTGTTATTTTGAAAATATTTCTGGTTAAGTGCTAACACATTTTCAAGTGTCATTTAACAGGTATGATGGCATTCATGTGGGAGGTGAGTGTACACCAACAACAGTACTACTCCCTCAGCATGACACATATGTTCATTTTGTGTGCTGGAACAGTATGGTTTTACGGGCACCTTGTCAATACCTACATTGGCATAGTTCACAGAGTAATCCTATGGGGATTGTAAATTTAATTACTGTCAGAGTGCTTAGAGGCATTTTTGCACATCGAATCAAAATACATAAATAAAAAAGTAAGGCAAACTTTTCAGTAAAGACACTTTCTACCAGCAGTGGCTCCAAGTTCTACTGCTGAGTGCCTATCAGCTACCCAGTCCCCATCTGTGGATCCGTATGAAGAAGTAAAGCCCAACCATACCAGGGGACAGGGCAGTTTTTGCCAGATTGCAGGAACAAGGTAAACACAGCTGCTAGTGAATATGTTTGGTCTGGGAGTTCTGACTGGCTGAGGGAAAAGGTCAGAGCCTTCAACAAGACTGTCCACCAGGTGCTCTGTGGTGGGTGTTTGACAAAGCTTATTGTACCCCTGAGAAGGATTACGTGGCTTTTGGAGGAGAGCTTTCCCTGGGGTCCTTACTTTGTTTTTCCTGCAGCAGCAAAGGACAATCTTTACATCATTCTGCCCACTACCTTTTTTCCTCAGTCCTTCCTATGTTGACACCATGGCCTTTTTCTTCTCGGCAATTCTTTGCTTATGCAGTTTAGCAGCTGGTAGTAGCGAGGTGTCAAAGGTAACAGCGAGTATGTGAATTTTACCTTCTTCTATCCTGACTGTAGGATTTATCCTCTTAGCATTGGCCTCTGTGGAACACCAAAGAGGCAGGAAGTTTATCCATTGACTAGTAAGTTTATGTACTTTTTTCTGTACCAGAATTCTGCTGCTGTTTAGGTAGTTATAAACCATGACAGGCTTTATTAAGTTAGTATAAACACAGCACTTTGAACAAGCAAACCTTTGTAACAGTTAATGCTTCTAGCACACTGTATAAAGTAATATCCAAAGGTGACACTGCATAAATATTTTTCCTCCTTTCTTGCTTCTAAACGTCTTTGTAATTTTCTGTGAAGTCAGAGTTCTTGAATAAAGATGCTGTAAAAATAGAGGTGTTTGCTAATGTTCAAAATTAGGGCTGCATGATGGCTGGAAAAATGGGGAACAAATTGTGTTCAGGTTGAACCACGTGTAATTGTCCTCCTTTTCTTTTCACGGAACTGTAAATCTTGAGCATGTGGGTGGCAGTGGCTCCTGTTTAGACCAGTAACTCAAGGGCAAAAGCATTCCCTTCCACGGGGTGGAAGATGCTGGGTCAGGTTTAGCCTCTGCAAAGCAGTTTTGATGTCCACGTTTCTAAGTGTCTCAGAGATTATTTTAATGTGTGGATTTTTTAAGGTGGAGAGGCAGGTGGGAGATGGTGGGAAGAGAAAAGTTTCCCAGTCGCTCTTGTCCCTGTTACCCCTCTGTGTACAAATAATGAAATACCAACACAAACAGGAGACAAACACAGATGCCCTGTCACACTGTTGGGACAACGTGTCGCTTGGCTGCCCACCGTGGAAGATTTTGCCAATCAGACTGCAGCCTCTGTCTCTCCAATCACCTACTGCAAAACAGACCAGCCTGAAAAGGAAAAACTGCGTGGATATCCCTTGCCTGCTTTTTAGGCCATTTGAGAATAGTGCAGTTGAAGGATGTTCATGTCCAGTGGTGGCCTTATTAAGGGTAGGAATTTCAAGCAACACTCCTCTATTCCCCGGGGGAGACTCCAGTTACCTCCAGTAGACTGCTCCTGGGTAGTACAATTGCAGCTGTACAGGACACTGGGCCAACATATGCAGAAAGTCACTAATGTGCCTCATGTTTAGGCTCATTAGAAATGTGAAAATGGTAGGATTTTCTTCCCTCCTCCTCAAAAAAAAATGTAGTACTAAGCAGTTAAATTATACTAGGACTTTTCTTGCCTTCTCCATCCTCTATTCCTTTCAGGGCAAGCCTCATATTTAGGACAGCCTCTGGATTCACCTCCTGTCAGACAAAGAAGATAACTGCAAGTTGGGTGTTTCATATCCAGAGAAGAATCTCGTTTAGACATTCCAGTCTGATTGATTATAGACTAGTGTGCGAGCACTATTAATAATTTTAATATTTAAAAAGTTGGGATGATTGACCTTTTCCCTCTCAGAAATGCCAGTCTTCACTGTATTTTCTGCTGTCTGAGAGGTCTCATAGACTTCTGCTGGAGGGGAGCACCACACCATTGTATGAAAGGGAAGAAATCCAATGACCTTGAGATCAAGAAAGTATTTTCATCTGTTTCGATGGATTTTGTATGAAGCTTCATGGTAAATGATGTTTATGTGTCATATTTATGAATGTTTCACCACTTGATTTACGCTTGAAATAAATATGCTTGAACCCTGGCTGTTATACAACATGAAAATATACTACATTGATTTTCTTCAACCTTAACATAAATTCTTGCTGGTTGTAAGCCTAGTGAAATCACTGGTACTATACACATACCTCATTGATGCAGAAGAATGAAACTTATGGACTATTTATATTAGCTGAGGACAAAACTGGAATGCTTTATTTTAACAGTTCAGATGCAGAAGTTCTCCTCATCTTTAATTAATAAGTCACTTGCGTTCAAACATTCACCAGAAGAAGCTCCAGAGGAAAATTTGAATAAATCTGTTATTGTTTCTACATCTTAGATGCACAAACATTTGACGATATAAACTCTTCTGGCAATTAACATTTAATTAATACAGAGAGTGCTAGTATATTTTTTTAAAATAAAAAACATTGCTGTTATCTTTTAAGGATAAACCCATTTAATTTTCTTTTTCATCATATCCTACCTTATTTCAGGTTATCTTTAAAAAAAAAAATATTTCTACCATATATTCATTAGCATCAGAAGATACAAGGCATAAACTAAAACATTTTACTTACATTTGCTCAGATAAAAGAGGAATTATAAATATTTATCAGCAAATTTCAGTATCTTGCCAAACAAAAATGTGGAAGTCCATTTTTTAAAGGGCAAAGTAGTGAAATGCTTGTATAACAGCATGAATGCTGCTGGTCTAAGTCTTCTTTTCATGACTTAATATCTCCGGCTTTGTTTTCCTTCTCCTTGCTTTTCCCCCAGGATCTGGTCTCTTTTCTCCATGATGATCCCCAAATGAAGCATTCTAGAGTGAGATCCCCAAAAGATGCAGATGTTTTAAGATTTGATAACTTAGAACTGACAGGCAGCATCAGCCTGACCTCAGGGCAACAGGAGCTCCTAGTTTGAATTTTGTAGGCATTAAGACAGTCAGTAAGGACAAATGTAAGGAGGGAAGTAGTGAGGACTGACTAGGCACGCTAAAAGATGCTAAAAGAGGATTTCAGGAAGCTTCAACTTGATGTGACTCAGAAAAGCTCACCAGGTAAGTTAGGATTCCTGACGAGAAGACATGAAATCTGATCTAAAGAGCCATTCATTGACTTGCAGTTTCTAAATGGCAACGAAAATTTGGGCACTGTCTTTCTTTGCAAAACCCAGTTTCTGGTCATTTCTTTGGCAAGCTTTGAAAAATCCTGGTGTTTGGAGTAATTTTAATTGAGCATAATAGTAACATTTGACGCAGGTACAGAAACTGGCCCCTGTGGGTAAAAAGGTGTTTGGCTTTGATGCTCAATGAGGCAAAGCTTTTGAAACCTTTGCTTTTTTCCTTGTATTCTTTGAAAAAGCTGGTGAGGCCTTTTGTAAACATTGCATATCTTAACACTGGCTGGGGACCCCTCAAATAATCAAATAATCCGGACAAGTTGCAGACCTATTTTTTTGTAAAGTGCTGTGTGCTAGAAGTCCGTGAATAAAATACTGTTGTTCAAATATCAGGAAGCATTCCTGAACATCATGATGATGGGTCAGGAAGAAACGGGAAACTGGGTCTGAATGAGGAGCCAGCTAGGGAGGGAGTTCTAGAGGATTTATTAATTTCAGGGCATGCTGAGTCACCTGCTTGATTTCTGGGGGTATGAGTAAGAACAAAGTCTTCCCAGTATCTTAAAAGGCAAATCAGTGCTGAATGTGCCCAAGGAATCTGGGAACCTTTGTGTTTGGGTTGGGAGAAAAACAGTAAGGATTTGCACAGGCTGCAACAGATAGGTAAGTTCTTTACCCCTCTAACCCTAGATGGGAAAGATAAAACTATTAGACCACTGGAAGATGTTACACATATATTTAAAGTAAAGGTCACTGATTTGATTTATTTCTGCTGGGGACTGAGAGCCCTCCCTTTCAGAAGTAGGTACTGTAAAAGTCAGCTGGAGCCTTTCAGGTATAGGTGTAGTGCATCATACTGAGAAAGGTCAGAGCAAGCAACAGTTCCTCTTCTTGAAAGGTATCAAGAAAGAAATAGGCTTCTATTAAAACTTGTTCTGCAAAGTTTTTGCCTAGAATTTGAGCAGAGTATTTTCAGACGTAAACAGGAAGTTTTCCTCGTGGGAAAATTCTCAGTCTTTCAGGTGTTCTAAGGAATGGTGACCAAATCTGTTAGACAAGAGCTGTCTAATGATAAACTAGAGCTAAACAGTTTTAAAATGAGAACCTAACAGTATTACTTACTAAAGTTATATTTATTTTTCCACTGGTAAATGAGCATGAAATGCTTTTAATTTTTTTAAAATTCAGATGGAGCCATGAAAATTAAGAATTAACAGTGCAGGATATTGTCTGTCAATTTGATGCAGCTGGAAGAGTTTTTTTACTCCTGCTGTAGACTAAATAAATATTTATTAGTGCAATTCATGAAGTATGGAGTACTTTCTATGTCAGTGGTTACTCTGTTTATTTAAAGTCTTAATTCCACCACTGCCATTTTGTAACATTAAAAGTAATGAGTGATATTAAAATGATAATCTACAAATGTGCCCATAATTTGGTGCAAGCGCATAAAAAATTTATGAGAATGTGATTCAGAGGTACGAAAATCAGCTCAAGAGAAATGTATCTGTCAACCTATAAGTGCTTTTTTATGTATAGGTTAAGAAATTTTGTACACAACACACAGAACTGAGTATTGTGAACTGGTTGTTGTTAACTAGATTTCTGTGTTAAATACAATGATATCCAAGGGCAAATTTAGAATCTTTCAGGGGCATAATTTACAGCCATACACCAGCAGGTTGTGAGTCCATCAGTCCTCATTTGCTGAGTAACTGTGGAGTCTATTGCAAATCCAAGAATAATTTCAGGAATAGGGTGAAAGATTCCAACTAACTTATCTTGTACAGATATTTACATCAGACAGAATATTTATATCTGTGCCTATGTCTATAAATATAAAATTCTGGCCCAATAGTCTCCCATTTTAGTTCACCATTAAGGAGTAAACTCACATGCTATTATCGCTGGATTGTTGAGACGGAGAATCCAGCATTTTTTCTGTTTGCTTTGGGTTCAAAGACAACATTTCTGGCGATGTGGACCATAAAGACTCTATAGTTTGCTGATGATCAGGTTATGCCAAAACTAAGAAGTAGACTGGCTATGACTTTTAACTGGAAGAAGAGTAAGAAATCCATGCAAGCATGTTTGTCCGCTTGATGGTCAATCTCTTGTCTCAGTGGAGTTGATTTTACTAAAGCTGAACTTCCTTTTTGTCGCATCCTTCTTTTTGCTTCAGACTAATACAGTCTCTGAATGAATGATGTCCAGAGGTGCTATCAGAGCCTGCCCAAAGGCAGTTGTTCTGGTGCAAGATTTATTCTGGTGAGAACTCATAGACCTTAGAAAACTGTAGCTCTTGAGCTGTCATGGTAGAGTTACAGTGACAAGATTATCCTGGCGTAGTTGCAGGTGGGCTGATGGAGACATGCAGGTAACTGGAGAGGTTGTCCTGAATCCAGAACAGAAGCAGGTGGCACTTGGACCAGGTATCTTGAGTAAGGCCAGCCTGTATCCAGTCATTTGCATCACTTGATGGGTGTCCCAGGATTTGCTGCTGACCATCTCCCCAGGTCTTTGGCACCTTGCTTCATCACTTACAGCTTGTCTGAGGGATTGGGTTAATCCAATCCATTTGCTTGGCAATCAGTGGGCACGGGTTCTGAAGAAGCTTTGAGATACCCAAATCCTACAGAATTTCTTCGGAGGTTGGGCGTCTGCCTCCCACAGGCTCTTTTGAATATCACTTCCATAACTTCTCAGTCAGATGTAAGGGTGGAGGGAGCGGAGCCCAGAATTGGCTAAGAACTGCGGTAATAACTAAAGTAACTTCAAGTGAGGTAAATACTAAATATAAATTTCCAGTTTGACACGGAATCCACTGACAGCACCATAATCTCAGATCCTTCCATCATGCATGATTATAAGCACTCATTGGCATGAGGCACCTATCTGTCACATTTATAGTTAGAAGCAGTGGAGGCAGCTGACATCTGACAGGGATGAGGCAGACCTGACAGGCACCCCCATCTTGGCTTGCTGCTCCTCTCCCTTTCATTCCTGTGTTTCAGAGGCTGGTACGGCATCTCCTCCCTATGGCACAGGCTCTGCTTGCCTGGGTTTTGCTGCCACTGGAGGGAAAAATGATTTTATGGGGTTATTTCACGGCCTTGCTGCTGTTCTCATGGCAGCCATCAGGGCACGGTTCTTGGAAATGGGCAAGTAAGTTCTGCCCACATTCTTTTTACTCGTGGTCAGGTTTTACTTCTCCGTTCACCCTTTAAAAAGTCAGCAGTAGGGGATCCTTCCTGAGCACGGGTTTGGGAACGGAGATTGCTTCAGCCTTGTGTATTTATCAGCTCAAGAATGCCATAATCCTGCCAGACCAAGCTTGGTGCCGGATCTCTGCTATGAGGAGCATGCAGTCTTTGAGCTGGTTAGCACTAAAAAAATCAGTCCTACATTATCGTAGGAGAAGAATAGCTGAATGAGGAATAAAGAAGTGTTTTAGATTCTGCATCTTTTTTCCTTCCTTGAAGAGGATAATATCTGCCTGCCCTTTTCCTGGCAAAGCTCACCTCTTTCCTCACACTTGTTTACTGCTCGAAGAATCACCTTGGTCATTGTCCATCCACACCCACTCTCATGATTCACACAATTCTCATCAGCAAACAGAGAATAAAATCAGTCCAGAAGCTGGTGCTATCCTGTTCCCTGAACACAATTAATAACATTATAAGAGTTTCTAACTTTGCTCAACATACATATAAAATTGTCTGTAAAATAACTCCAACAAACCAAGGGAGCACAGTGAATGCAGTCGGTGGTGGGCGGATGAATGAATGTTCAGATCAACATTCATCTTATTTCTAGGATGTCCTCTAATTTTTTGCTAAAATTTGCTGTGAAAATGACTAGGAATTTCTAACAGTTGATCTTACTGTATTAGACTGATATCTAAAGCTGAGAATTGTCAATAAATTTTGTCTTTGATACCTAACAGGCAACTGTCTTATTTGTTCTCTGAAATATGCCACAACCATGACACTTTTATGGTCTTCCCATTGGTGAAACAAGGAAACAGATTCCTCTTATCTTCTTACACCAGCATCAATCTAAAAGTACACTACCATTGAAATCAGGGGCAAAATTTGACCTGTCAACATTTTATGAGTTTTAAAAACAGCAAGGAATAGAAAAGAAGTCTGTTGCCTCCAACTTTAGTAGAGGAACTTTATCTATCAGGCAGCTTCTGTAATCTACCTGCAGTTGATTGATGTTAGCTTAATAATGATGATCGATTAGATCATCAGTGTCATCCTTAGAAAGAATGTACTTTAGCTAATGACATCAGTTGACTAATAGATTCCTGTTTAAATGTCAAGGGGCCAGAGAAAGACACTCTGCTAAGTACTTACATTATACCTACTGAAAAAAATCACATCAAGTCTACCTTACAAAGGACTTTTGTGCCATAGTTATAAGCCTTCTATTTCCTCTACTACCCACAAGCAAATGCTGCTCTAAGTTACAACAGTGTAAAGCTGAGAGTTACTCCATTTGTCTTCAAGGTTTGGATCAGTCTTTCTAGACACCACAAGGTATAAATCACTAAGCTGTCACCTGAACGTTTCTTTCCCTGCTGTCATTACAGAGGGTACATATCCAGCCCTGAAACCAGAGGTGTGGAAGCTGGCTCCTTTGTCCACTGTTGCCTCAGGAAAAACATATTTTGGCTTAAATTCTTCTCTTCCAGTCTGCTTGCTTTTGGATAAATTCAGATTCCCTTCTCCAAATTATATACACTTCCTATGAGCATCTAGAGACTATCTTCCATCACAGTTGCTGTAAACAAACTGCTTTTCGCCTTCGCCTCAAGCAGAAGATTCCCGATGGATTTTACATTAATGTTATGCACAAGTTAATGACTCCAGTCAGCTATATTACGCAATGAAATTTCCAAACATAACACCCAATTGATTTTAAAATTAGCATTCAAGGAAATACTTGCTTAATTCGGATTTAGAATAGGTAAATATGAATGGGAATGCCATTCTATTACTACCTAATTTATGGATTTCTTACGAAGAGGTGCAATTCATGACAAGATATGCCTAGCCTTCAGCTAATACAAGGAGGTGGTTGAATGAAGGGCACACTATTCTACATGCAGATGTGAAATTGCACAGTAAAAGAAAACTTCGTACTTTGAACTCGAATCAAAATCTACAGAACTGTGAGCAAACCACTTTATTTTGATGTAAAGCCTAAAAGCTTTCTTATGTTGAAATTTAATTAGCAGACAGATTTATTCCTTTTCAGAAAATCACTGCCAGTGTAAAAGTAAGGTGCAAAGCTGATAGAGGCAGTGTTACAGATACATATATAGATTTCATTGTTCCCAAACATGTATACATTAAATTTAGTTGCCCACCCGGCAACAGTTGTATTTTTATAGCTGGAATTTGAATATGCTTAAGTGAATGTATTATTTTCTCAGCTCTGGCTAACTTGAGTCAAAAAGCTTCATCAGAATTTGACTACAGATGCTTCCTGAGAAAAACAAACAAACCAAAATTACTGAGCAAGGATATTTGCTTAGATATCATCACAAATTTAATTGCTGCTGACATTCAGTTCACTTGACCATGTTCCTTCTGGAGCAGGCTGATCTGAGAGGACTGTTGCAGGCAGTGGCAAGGAAAAAGTGAATTAGCAGTGCTGATTCCCCAGAGAATCAGAGGAGAGTCTCTACCTGAAGCATAATTGTTAACTGCCACCGAGCTCTCAGGGAGGTGGAGCAGGGTGAGAGCTTTCTGGAGGAGAGACACTCTTCCTTGTTTGTCACTGACCAGGGCAGGGGAGGAAGGAATCCAGGGAAATAAATATGCAGGACAATATTCCATCGTGCCAGCAAAAATCAGGAGGATGAAACACAGAGGACAGTGTGAGTATTCACAGCATTTAATTTTATTTAAATAACCTTTTAATAACCCAAGTTGATAAGGTTATTCAATGGAGGCTCACTCCAAAAGACTTTTATTGGACTGGACCCTGACCAGCAATGCACAATCTGCTACCTCCTGAATTTACTCCAAGGTTTTTCAGCTGGCATCTTTGGCCCTCAGTCACCCCCCATCACAATGTATGAGCATAACAGATTGCTGCTAACTTTTCTTTTCTTGCATCAAACCACCTTACACTGCTGAGAAGGCAAAGACGAAGGCAATCCAGGGACTAATGCAGCTATGAACTTCCTAGATGTTGAGGAGGATTATTTTGTGGGGGTGTGTGCTCTTCATGGTGCTATATAACCTGGAGAGACCCGAGAAAGTTTTGAATGAGCTAGAAAAGTTCATTTCCACTCCCAGAAAAGCTTAGGAACAGCAGTATGACACTTAGTAAAAAAGACTGTGGGAAATTTGTCCTGGATGTGACTCTGCCAGTAGAAGATGAATTGCCCCGTTGTTTCAGTGCTGCCCGCTCTTAGGGGCTATGGCTCTGATCTGCTTACCCATCTACCTGCGCAAGTACTCCCATCTCAGTGAAAATGAGCAAAATAAATCCAAATCTGATGTTTAAATTTGTTATTCTGATTGACTTGGCTAACACAAGCAGCTCTGTGGGCAGCAATAGAGAAGCCATTTCCATGATCTCCCAGTCTCTGTAAGCTGGGCAGTCATGGAAAATGTGAGCTGTACCCACAGCAGCGGGCTGCAAGGAGCTTTGTGTCTCCGGCTCCAGCATCCCCACACACACAGACACACTGTGCTTTCTGCCAGAGAAGGGCTGCAGCTCTCTAAAGATACTTCAAGGTAGACTGGAAGAGTTCAGAGTCTTATTTGTAAGAGTACGACGTACGGTTCATATGTGTCTGACTTGAGCGGACACTGAGCTGAACCAAAATCCAGCTAGTTTTGATTTAAAGATGCTGAGATTCTCCACAACACCGAACTGCTAGAAAAAACACCTGTGTACTTGATGCTGCTCAGGCTCTGCTGTGACCCAATAGAGTTCAGAGAGGAGATAAAAGACTGTTATGAAGGTAACAACTCAATAAGTGATGTGAGTTTGAAATTCAACCAGCTATCATTATGAAAGTGATTACAATACGGCTTAAAAGACCTAGTTCTCTTTGCAGTTTCAGGGTAAGGAGGTGCATTCATTGGCTTATTGCATATTGCACAGTTTGCTCAATTTCACCTTTATCTTGCCTAGGAAATAAAAACATACTGAGAATGTCTTTTTACAAGAAGAAAAACAACTTGAAAAGAACATTTCTATTGCTATCTATCTGTTAATTTAAGTCTTTAAAAGAAAATTATACATTGCAACCACCAATCTAGACCTACATAACACATGAAGAAGAGTTTGGCATTTTTAGAATTTTTTTTTATTTTTTATTTTTAGCATTTCATTTCCCAAGATGAAAAATTAACTCTTAATAGTGGATTTTGCAAAAGCATTATTTTCAGATTTCCTGCTCAATGCCTCATGCTGTGACTCACAGTGTGCAGTCGTATAGGTCACATCAGACTCCTTTCTTTAAGGAAAACATGATGTCACATGTGTGGCCCAGTGGGATGTGTCAGAGCACATGAGGGGTCATGCCTGAAATGTGACAGAAATAGTTCTCAAATTCACTTAAAATCTAGGGACAAACAGCAAAGTGCTAGACAAAGCTGTCACATGATGTTAATAGTACTAATTCTAATGCTTTCCCATAGCACCTTTAATCCTGAAATGTGACCAACTCTGAACAAAGAAATAATTTTGTGTTTTAGGCATGGTATAACAGGAATTTTTTTTTTCCCTGAAGAAATAATGAATTAAATTGATTCTCTGTTTAGTGACCTATGTAGATTTAGTCTAAAATATAAAAACTTGTGAGCTTATGAGACTCTTAGGTTTATGGTTTTCATTTCACTTGATGTGGTACTGTCGTGCAGAGCTTTGCTTCAGTAGTAACACAAAAAGGAAGATACCACTTATGAATCTCTCTGCTTGAAGATGTTCAAAAGCTGCCTGGACACGTTATACTGGGCAACCGACTCTAAGTGGCCCTCCTGAGCAGAGAGGCTGGACCAAATGCCTTCCAGAGGTCCCTTCCAGCCTCGACCGTTCTCTGCTTCTGTGAAATCAGCAGCAGTGCATTGACCCACAGCTACAAACATACCCTGAATCCACAACTAAAGACGCTTTAAACTTTTTTTTTTTAGGTTTAGACTCTCTTTGGTGACCACCAGCCCTGTGCAACTCTTGGGTCAGTTATTAAATACCTGTTACTGTGGCTTCCTAAGCACTTTGAGCAATGTGTTTGTCTGCTTGCAGGTTGGTTTTCTAGAGTAGCACCAGTCACCAGAAAGAGATTTGGGCTAAAATAGACTGACAATAACCATATTTAAATTATTCCCCCTCTGAAACTATGAGCACATGTCTATACATGCATTTCATGAATTAATAAAAAATTTATTTCTATTTTCCTAAGCATAAACACATAGTTCTCCATAATATGTTTTATGCAAATGGTCGCTGTCATCATCTCAATGAGAGTTTATGGCTAATATTTAATCCCAAAATTTCTTACAAAAGAAAGGAATCCATTTTACGATATCGCAGTCTGATGCATCTTTGACCAGATCTGATTGAAAGTCTGGTCAATATTGGTCTTTTCTTGAGTCCAGGCCTGCCCTGTTTCATGCATGCTATAGATTAGTTTCTGTATGTGGTAATTAACTGTTTCTAATTTCTCATCTAGATAAATCACTGTAGCTCTTTTTTCTCTCAGTTGTGTTGCATTGGTGCAATATTTTTGCCTCTTTACTTGCACTGTGACAACAAAATTATGTACTGTGCCCATGTCATGAGTCTATCCAACAATACAGCATTATTGTCTTTATATATAAAAATTTCTCTCAGGATTTCTAAATATTCCTTAACACAGCAATTCTTAATGGGAACAGTTTTCAGATGAAAATTATTATCTCTGAGTTCTGTGTTTATTAGCATTTAGCGGCCTCTTCGGAGTAATTAATTGTCCTTTCCTATTGAAAATCTCCATTGTTTGGTAAAACTGCCAGGTTTTTTGAAGTGTGGGACCAAAATTCATTTGATCTTGTTGCCTAAAAAAAAAAAAAAATCTTTAATTTCCTGACTCTTCTGTGAGAACAAGTGTGGTTAAAAAGGGCTGATTGCTCTTTTCTAGTACTGCCATTGGAGCTATGTTCAGGGAGCTGCAAGTCATCATTTCTTCTTCTCCTAAGCTCTTCTAAAATGTCACTCTTGACATATACTGTATATACACTGCAAAGTGTGCCCAGATCCCAGATCCAGGCTTTTATCCAAACCTCTGGTCTGGCCAAGTTTTTGGGGTTTATTGCACACAATCCACGCACGTTCTTTGCTTCTATTCTGTCGCATTAGTTCAGAGAGAGTTTGGTGCAAAGGAGTTATAGAAACATATCCCAGAGTCCTTAATGCCCCTTCAGTAGAGCCACTTGAAGGGCTAGCTCGTGGGAGAACCTGCCTGCCTATCAGCCACCTCAGCCTGAGCCTGCCTCTGATGTGTCCCAGGCTGAACTCGGGCAGGCGCGTGTTTCCCATGGCAGGTGACTGGCTTTACTGCGCTCCCAGCTGTCTCCTGCTTGCTGAGACGAGGAGGGGGCATTCTGGTTCTATTTCACTCTAATGACACCCAGGTTTGCTCCAGCTGAATCAGAAAAGGTGCAGAAAGGGAAGGCCAGGCTCTGCAGAGGCACAGGGTCTGGCAGGCTGTGGCACAGCTGATGGCGAGGCTCAGAATGAGAGCGGGACTGCTCTCCTCTGCTTACTGGGTATTGCACAGCAAGCGTTGCGTGCTACATTAAAATTATTTAGGTGTTAACAAATAGATGTGTTCATACATCACAGGCTCAGTGAGAAACCACCTGGGCCCATGCCCAGGGAGCAGCAGCCAGAGCTGTACCCCAGTTTATAGGTAAGGAAGGACCAGTGCAGGCACATCTGGCCAGGAGGCAGGGAGTTCTTGGGCTGCAGGCTGAGTCACCAACAGGTTCCCGTCCGACCAGTCTGGCTACCATGGGCTTCGTAGTTTTGTAAAGCCAGGTTACGGAGTCAAGAAAGGTTAAATCCCAAGCAGAATACATTCACTCCTTTTCAGAAGTACATCAGGCTTTGCGAATACCACTCCATCCCAAACCCTTGTTTCTGTTTGTTCCCTACTCCTATCTATATTCAGAAGAAAGGGGAAGCTAGCTCCTTAAAATATTTATAAAGCATTTTGTGCAACTAGTCTAAGTTCTAAATTTAACTTTCTCCCTAAAGCCACAAGACACTTTCGGTAATAAATTCGCTCTTTTTTTCCTATTTGGGAAGGAAAAAAATTGTTTATTTTTAACAAATCAGTTCAGAGGAAAAATTATAGCATAGTGAATAGCAAGTAAATTAGCAATTCTCTCTATTATCCAAACCAGCAGGTCTTCTATTAACAAGGGCAATTTGTGGCCCCTGGATTATAAGATCAATCAGGCAGTTCATTTTTCTTTAATTTCAGGGAATTAAGTAATTATAAATGAGTCAAAAGCTACATGTAGGACTTGTATTTACCTGTGCTGCATTGATTCAGCTGATTTAATACCGCTTTCTTACTCTTCATGATTTATTTTTTGAAGCTGGGGTTGCTGATTTTGTGTAATTTATCCCACATAAAGGACAGTTATTAAATACTCTCTCCAGCAAATCTGATGCAGGCAACACCTTCATTCTTGCTTTAAGAAATGTGCTTAGACAGTCTGGCACTCAGCCAAATTGAGAACACAGGCTGGGGACTACTGCATCTATTCTGTTTTGTCTGCAAATTTAATGGAAGACTTTTGGTTTTTTAATCAGGCATGTATGTTGGCATTTGGAACAGCTGGCGGGTCAGCTAGACAAGGCAGCTCAAACGAAACTTAAACGCAGGAGCTAAGTTTCATGTCCCCTTTCTGAGTCTGGATTTCATTCAATTGTAGTAGAAAGGCTTAAGTAGTACACAGCAGAGGCTACCATTGTGCACCAGGTGGGATTGAGGAGGAAACATCCATCTCCATATTTTGCCTTTCTGAAAAAAGAGACATAATTGAGTTTTTCTTTACCAGTAGGTTTTTACTATCTGATGGCCATACACAGGAAGCAAGAAACCTTGCATTTGACTTCTTCTAGGTCTCTTGAGTACCCATAAATATTTGCTACATGTCAGCCTCCAACTTTGTGGTCCAAAGACAGGAGCAGCAACATGTATACGTGCACCTCGAGCTCTTGTTCTGAGCTGGTGCTATTAAGTGGAGTCAGATTCAAACCAGTCAGTGCTGGGAAGACAAGAATCTGAGCCAGGAAAAGAGGAGCATGAAGAGATGATACTACAGCCATTGGCTTTACCAGCTCCTGCAGCCCTAGAGGCACACGGAGCCCTGCAGAATTCAGAACTGGCTTGAGTTGTGCCATGGTCTAAACCAATTTCTTGGAGACAGATGAAAACTGAGCAAGTGTGAAGGCATGTTGGTAAGCTCCGGGC
Organism: Cnemophilus loriae; assembly: GCA_013397755.1. NCBI lineage: Eukaryota > Metazoa > Chordata > Aves > Passeriformes > Corvidae > Cnemophilus > Cnemophilus loriae. Next base: position 51,908 of record VZTF01000782.1, read on the forward strand.
TAATTGAAGGTCTGTTTTATGACATAGGTGCAGGATTAGAGCTCTTCCTCATAAATTCAAACAGCAGTCGACGGCACTGCTGGATTGTGTCGTTCTGCCTTTGAAGATTAAAAGAATTGGGTGGCTGAGATTAAAGTATACTTTTACTGTGTGAAGGCACACAATCCACCTACTCAAAGAATTAGATGAGTCATTCAAAAATTCAGTGCATCAATACCTTACTTTTTAAACACAAACAAATTCTGAATTAACCATGGCAGTGAGTTCAAAAAGACTCTAAGTGGGCACACACTTATGAGCATTTGGTTGAAAACATTTATGGTGAAGCTGACTCGGTACCATCAAGGACAAAAAAATTATGAAGATTGGTGTGAAAATGGAGAATGAAGATGAGTTAATGAAGATGGTAGGAAAATAGGTCTGAAGATTTAAAGCCAGAAAACATCTTTGGATCATCTAGCCTGAAACCCCTTGTCATCACATGCAGGTGCATGGCATGCTGGTCATCATCACCTCTAAGCTGAATTCAGCAACATGTTTAATGAAAGACCTCCCAAAATATACCGAGTCCCGTTTTGAAAGCACTTGAGAATTAGAGAGCCTTGCTCTTCTCTAGTCAGTCTAGGACAATGGACGCCTGGTTTCATGATAAAAAGAGTGTGTCTCTGCTCTGACTGGGAGTTGCGTGGCCCCTGTTTTCCTCCAGTGCCAGCTCTCAGCAGGGTGAGCAGTTGTGTGTGTAATGTGTGCACCGCTGCCGGTTCCCAAATGCGCTCAGTAAACACCATCCCAGGGGGCTACATACCCTCAACAAAGCATCTAAATCAGTATGTTCAAAAACCCGTGCTCAAGCTTTTGGTCTTGTAAATGTCAGCAGTCTGTTGTTTCTGTGATGAGATATGGATGCTGATTTGGAGACCTTTGCTACCCTGTTCTCTTTAAGACACTGCATACATGGACTATACTGCCTGGGCCTCATCTGGAAAAGAAGAAAGTCGGTTGCACATGTTCCAGTGCTCCTTCAGATGTGCTGCCTCATCCTCGGGATGACACACATTGCAGGTGATATAATGTTTTCTTCCAGACCTCAGGAGCAGACTTGTTAGTCACTGGAGAACTCAGCACAACTCAATTAAATTTCTTCCACTACTTAATTGACATTTAGTCAGCTGGGAAGCAAACAACACCAGCAGAAAACAGTCCTTCCCTTCAGTTAAGATGTTATGAAACTTCATAACATTCCAACTGGCCAAATGTGAGGAAGAAATGAGGAAAATCTAATTAGACATTGCATGGCCTCTCCTTCAAGATTAAATGTAATGAATTTGTGGTTACAGCTTCCCTTGAGGATCCTCCTACTCATGTCAGGCGTGCAGAAGTGTTAAAACATCTGTGACAGAATGGTGCATAACATAATATGGAATCTGTGTCACAAGACTGGGGTTAACTCTTCCAGCCAAAGAAGGCGATATGTCTGCTGAAGGCTTGAGGCTCTGAGCATCTGTGATAACCTTAATCTCTGAAAGTGAGATGGGCATGCACAGCCATTGCCACAGTGATACAAGGCACGCCTCAGCTTTGGATGTCGTAGGAGATTGGTCTTGAGAGAGATGCAGGGTAGTGTGCACATCTTTGGGACCACCACTTTCTTACAAACAGTTTCCAGCACTTGGCAAATAACACCATTCTTTGAGCCATTGTGGTTTATTTCCTAACAATCCCTGAAACCAGGCAAACTTAAGAAAGCATATAGTTGCCAGGAGCCTACTGCTTCTTAGCCAAAGCACTGTGATGTTGGGACACAAAATATATGAAATCTCCCTTTTCTCCAGAATAATGGAGAGGCAGTTAATCAAGAAACAATAGATGAAACTTGACTCCAACAGACTTTCAATACTCTCTCAAGGGTGTTCGTCTTAAGCAGTATAGAGGAACTTGGTCTAGTGCAAGTTTCTTTCTGGTGGTCTGTGGACTGGTCTCTAGCCTTTTGTAACATACCAGAGGTGAGTTGCAAAATGGATGCTAACAGCAGTTAAAAAGAAATATGTCCACACTCCTTGATTATTGGGAATGCAAGGCAAGGAGGGAGGACAAAAAAGCTTTCACCTAGTTTTCACCACACCTAAATCTCATGTGGTGTCATTGCACAAGATAGTCCATGGATTTTTATTTTATTTTTTGGAAGGGTTGACTGGTTCTTGTTAAATAAGGTTGAAGAAGATTGCTCTAAATGAAAATGCAACACAGTGCAAATCTGGTTTTAAAAATCTTGTTCAGAGAGATGTTATGATTACCTTTCCAAATGAGGAGATGCATTCAAGGTCTTATAACCTGGGCTTGATATTAAATATTTCATTAGTGGTTTGGATGATGGAATAGAGAATATACCTGTTAAACCTGCATATGACTCCTATCTGGGAGCGGCAGCATGAACGACAAAGGACTGAAGTGTTCCTAACAAAATGGAAAAAAAGCCCCACACTGGGCTAAAAAGCTACAGCCTACTAAGCAAAATTTTATTTTTGAGAAGAAAAAGACACAAACCTAAAATGAGAGTCTTCAGTAGACATATATCTACTGAAAGAAGCCTAGGAATTACAACAGATCTCTACAGAACTTGTGTGACTTTCTTTTTGATAAAAAAAAGCAGATATCACGCTGGGATGTGTGACAAGGAGTGTTTTGCTCACTCATGATAAGGCGTCACTTAAGTCTCGTGTCCAGTCTCATGTCCACCATCCTGTGAGAGAGATGTGGAGTCTAGAGGAGAATAGTATGGGGGATGCAGTCCTAGGAAACACAGTGTCTGTGGGTAGATGGAAGCAACCTAGAGGGGTTAACACAAAGAAGACCAAGTGAAACACAGTCACAGTCTGCAGGCAATGTTTTGATAGGATGAAAACTCATGGGCTATGTTGATGTTGTGGTTAAGTCTTAGGAAACCTTGGCGATGGTAAGGAAAGATTAATGCGAGAGGCTGCGGAGTCTCTGTGATCCTTCCTTGATGCAAGACAATGGTCTGGTGTTTCCCAGCCAGGACCATCAGCTGGGTGAGGCTATGTGGATGCACAGCTGCCAGCAGCATAGGTGTCCTGCCCACCTTCTGCTCCACCACAGTCAACAAGGAGTAATTTGTGGTGTATTTCACATATTCTACCTTCCATTTTCACTTGGGTTGAGCTTCCAATATCCAAGGTACTGAGTTTTCCATCTCACACTTCCACTGCTTGCCTCTATTTTAACTGCTAATAATCTGCTTGAGAACACTTTTCTGTACAAGTTCTTTATTGTTTCATACTAAATAGGAGTTTTTAACTCCTTTTCTGAGGCTGAATTAGCAGCAGCAGCAGCAAGGAAAAAAAAAATCTATCTTTCACCACATGGTTGAGAAAGCAGAGAAGGAGAAGGCCTCTACCATTCAGCTATCAGAAAGCACAGTAAGCATTACTGACAAAACTGAGGTTCACAGTGCCTGTAAAGCAGGTAGGGCTGCTGAGTATGTAGGAAGCAATAATGAGGGCAAGTTGCACTATGCAGAAAGTGGCAGTTAAGAGCAGTCCCTTGAGATAAGAACATTTATGGTGGTGTAAGCCAGGTCTGGTTGAGGGGAAAAACAGTTCCAAAGAAACTTGACTCATATCACATTATCACAACATCAGCTTCAGCCCCAATGGTCTTCAGCTTCTCACACTGGTATTGATTAAACTCTTGTCACATGAAATATTGATTTCAACTGAATTACTTCTGTTCAGACAATACGAAGGAGGTGATCTGTCCTTTTGAGTGTAGAAGGTTTGTGTGTACTTTGGAAAATATATAGAAGTAGCCTGCCCTTCCAGCATTGATTATTGTTTCAATACATGCAGGAACAGGAAAGCATTATGCATGTGCATTTCCCAATGGCTAGTTTCAGCACTAAAGGGAGAAGTAACATTTGCATTCCTTAAAGAACTGATTGAGATTCTAAAAACAGATTGGAAACTTAATGGTAAGAAAGGCACAGCTTGAAAGTCTTTACTTTTTGGCATGAAAGTGTGGACCAGATTGACACAATCTGTGACGTAGTTTCTAATGAAGCATTTGTAATGAGACATTTAAAGCAACTCAAGAGGCCTCTCTATCCTGTTAGGGAAAGAACACAAGGAGCACATATTTGAAATTCATTCAGCAGTGAATATATAAGCTGATCTTGACATGAATTTAGAGTAGGATTCAATTGTAGATAGGTGCTTGGGGAAGAAGTTGCTCGTAGGAAAAAAAGAGAAGAAATGAGAGAGAGAGAGATATAAATTAAGAGCTAAAACAGTTGGAGGAAACTCTTGGGAAAATTACCAAGAAGAGAGAGAGAGAGAGGTTTCTGCTTATTGAACTGTTGAATCATGGAACTGATTTCAGTTGGAAAACTTTGTGCTGAAATTTCATGCAGAGACAAATTTGATTTTCTTAGTAGGTAGGTGGGAAGGGTGAGACCTTCTGATTTCGGTTTCTCATTCACATCTTGTTTACCCCAGGCAGGGAGGTGTCTTTGATGCTCACTAACACACTGTAACAAGCCCTTTTTAAACTTCTGATGTAGCTGGGATAAGTATGATCTACAGATTTTTTCCCTTGGTGTTTAAATGTTTATTAATTAGGCAACTCAAAGCACCCCCCTAAGTCTGACCTTGACCCACTAACATCTGTTAAAATCGTAGCTTACCTTATTTCCCTGCTGAAAAACACCTGTTTCCCTACAGAACATCACAACAAACGAATGGCTCTGCTCTAGTGATCTGACCTTGATTCTGTAGCTCTGTTTTCGGATCTTAAAATATTGTTATTTCTTGCTTCCTTTGCTAATTAGTTAGGGATTAAATTTCCACCTAATCTGCTTCTGTAGCTTTTTGAATATAAAGTGTTTATAAGTGCCAAATATTGCTGTTACTGCTGATTAGGTTATTAGGTAATAATCAGTAGCTGAAATAGGACTTCCCAGAATGAGAAGCAAGGATGGCACTCTTCCATCTTCTTGCCCATCTGAGGAATGCCTGACTCGCTCTGAAGCACCCACACAACACTCTTGTGAACACCTTGCTGAGGTGTCTATGGCTAAGTGACCCAGATGAACTCACAGGTGCAATTTAACACCCCATCACAAAATTAACTTTTGGATGCAGTGGCAGATATGGCTTCCAGTGACATGAGTCTCGTGTGCCACTCTACAGCTGTCCTTTAGGACCATAATCCAGACATGTGAGAACCCAAAAAGACTAATGCTTTGGTTCACATTGCCTGACTTTTGACCCAGTTTCTGTGCCTAATATTTCCTCTTGGCTGGCTGTAGGCCTTCAGAGGTGCTAATTGAAAACACCAGGCGGGAGGAATTAGGTGGAAGCTGGGCTGAGTGAACCTGGGCATGGGCTGTCTCCTGTAGCAAGTGAACGTCAGAGAAATGTCTAATTACAAAAGCTGTCATCTTCCTTGGTAGTGAAGGACTGACAACTAGCATGGGCACTAGGGAAATTCTTGTTCTGGATACACTTTTGGATTGATTTTGCTCTCAGGATCTAAGTCAGGAAGGCATTTCCAACTCTACTCTTCAAGATTGGGTCTCCAGCGTCTTTTATGTCTGGGCTGACGTTACTCTGCTGAGCTGTGTGAGAGAAGGAGCTGGCTTTATGTTGTCAAGTGTAATAAACCCAAATGTTAGTATGAATTTGCTAACAAATGAAGGTAATTGGGCTCTTTAGGAGGGAATGAGATGACAGCTTTTACTGTACTTCAAATATCAGTCCCAATTACTGTAAATACGATCATGATGCAAAACATTAATTAGGAAAATCTGAACTGTTTGAAAAGTGGAGTCCCATATGAATGATTAACTACATGCAAAATATTGTGCCTGATTAGAGGCATTCTACTGAGACATCCATCTGGGAGCTCAGAAAAACCTGGTAGAAGGCGAGGAGAGATCACAGCGCTGAGGGACTGGCATGGCTGAGACGACCCAGGAGGGGACAGTGCCACGTGTATCTCACGTAGGGTCATAGGGTTGCTGGGACAGGAATATCTATGCACCCTCTATTCTTCACTGTAAGCATCTTCAGAAAGAATATTTCAGGTTTAAGTAAGTCAGGCACTGAAACAGTACATGGCTTGCTCACGGTCACTTAGGACAACAGGACCAGAGAGTAAATGAGTATGAGTCTTCTAAGCCTTAGCCTTAATCTTGTTCTTATTCCTTACACAAGAGTGGAAGTGGCTATCCACAAAAAGGTGGGAAATAAAACTCCTCAAAAACCACAGAGCAGAAAGCCCAGGAAGTACAAAATTTCCCCTGGATCACCTTGAGTGCTCTTTGTGGAGCTGGTGGTTCTCGTGATCCTGCATTAGAAAGCATGCATCAATTGCCAGTTCAAGAACTCACCTGGAAATGCTAGCTCAGGTATTTCTGATAGAATAAACACATCCACCAGTTGTCTCCACTCAGTCATGGGCAAACCCTAAATGCTGAAGGACATTCTACTGTAATAATACCTATTTTACACACACACACACACATATATATATATATATATATACACATAGCCTTTCGGACGTAGCTCTGTAACAGAATTAATTTAGGAGAAAAAAGGAAAGAAATAATCTCCTAATCTTGTGATGTAGTTTTATTCATGTGTTCTTTGGCAGAGAGAGGTACCATGAGAGCTCAAAACACTTTATCTGTTGTTTTGTGTCTTATTTGAAATGCAATGGTCTTCTCAGTTAATTAAAAATACTAAATAACGATGCTATTGCTGTTTTATTATGAAACTTGGGTATATGTTGCCAAATGGGCTATTTTAAGCAAAATATTCAGTTGTAGTCTAAATGTACTATTGTTCCCCATTTGGACAAGTGTCCATAGCCAATGAAAGATAAAAGCTGACAAAACAGTGTTTCTTTGTCAAAACCTTGGTGAAAGAATAAAGTGACAAAGGATAATTGTTCGTACTTTAGACTCCTTTTTCAGGCAGCTCTCAGTCTGAAAGCCCCCTCTCTTTTTTTGGTGGTGATGCCACATTCATTGCTGGTAGAACTGCTCACCACCAGATCACCCACTGATCCAGCTGGAGCATGAATATACGCTCCCATTTCTGTCAAATTACTCACATCACGTGCTTTGGTATTTATACTGCCTCCATCTTCTGTGCCAGCTTTTGGGGGAACAGATGATACCCAGAGCAGCACAAACCCTGCTGGTACAAAATTAACTTGCTTTTGAAGAATTTTGATCCAGCAGCACTTTGCACCAGGTGGCTGCAGCACTTTTGATCCAATACTGGCAGGCGCCAGGTCAGATTTGCAGTACTTGGAGCTGTGTGCCCAGAGCTTGCTCTGATCATGGCGTGAGCTTTTCCACTTTTCTTTCCGAGCAGCTTTAGTCTTCTCAGCCTCTTTCAGAAGGATAGCCTTCCAAAACCAATGTCCAGTAAAGTTTCCCTGCTTGGTATACTGGTATATGGCATTATTGGTGAACATTTTGGGGGACAGAAAATAGCATTGCTTATTGTCTGATTCCCTAGAGTACTACAATTGATGCTTACATTTATCCCAAAATGGAAGGTGGCCATTTGTCCCAAAGAAAATGGGTCTAGTGCATAACAGTGCAATATTGTACAAATGATACAAGACTATAATCATGACAAACTATGTAATGTCCTAGCATTTGAATTTGTTATCTCAGTATGCTCTTTTTATGACGAAATGAAACCAGGCTTATTCATGAGCAGCTTATGAAAATTTCACTTCAAGAGTTCTATCAGCTAGTTGTTTAGGAGCTCTTCAAGAAATTCTCTAACCATTGAGCAAGATACTATATTTTATTAGCTGCCTCTTGTTGATTCAGAAGTAACAGCCTTTCGTGGTCTATTTTCATAGATTAAAGTTGATGAAGGAGGCGCAATTGCCCAGATTTTAATGGGGTTAAATACAGAAAACATACTATGAGCTGGAAGAGGAGGGTTCTTTGGGAGGCCTTTTAAAATCAGTTGCTAAAGGGTGACTAACAAGTCATAAGTATGGTTAGTTGACCATAAAATGGTTATTTACTGCTCTCATGGTCTTTTCTTTGTTTGTTTTGGAGACGTCTGCACTGCAAACCTGCCACTGAAACTTCATCCTGTGGTTCTCTCATCTCAGCCGAGATGTACCTGCTCTTCCTATCATTGCTCAAATTTCCACCACAGCACGCAAGTTTGCCTTTGAGGATGGTGCACAGAGGGAACAATTCCCAGAGGATTGATTTCTCAGTTCAGCCATTCACCATCAGGTCAGGAAAAGCCTCAGCTATGGCAGATGCTTCTGTCACTGATGCTGTAACTCACACTGGCATTGTTCTTGCTGTCTTGCTCAGGGTCCTTAACCTGAAATACAGTGCAATTCACTGTCATTGAAAGAGCTTCTGGTACTTCATCCCTAAAGTTGGACGTTGCCACTGATGAAAGACCTGGTGTTAGTTTTTGGCATTATTAAAGTCATGCATATTTGGTAGTGTGTGGCTCTAGGGCTCAGCTTAGGAACCATGAAATGAGATTAACTCATGAATATTTGCATTTGAGGTAGTAGTTCTCATTATATTGATAACGAGTGCTTCTGGATGTACAGTTTCAAGAACTTCAAGGAATGAGTAGGAAGAATTGAGGGTGATCGCTTTCCAGAATAGTGAGCCCCTAAAACTACGAAACAGGTTATAGTCTTCCTAAAAGCACAGACAGCTGAGAGAAACTAAAGCACAAGGAGTTCAGCCATCTTTTACCTGAAAACCAGATGGAATAGATGTTTGCTGGGTACAAGATAGCTGAGTTCTAGCACCACCTCTTGGCTCCCACCTGTAGCTATGGGAAGATTCCAGCTAAATAAATGAATAATGGGAAATCACAAAGCTTAGCCTTTTTTTTTTTTTGGATAAAAATCATTCCATTCTTCTCCTTTTGGAGAGAAGTTATTTCCTCGGCTAGAGGCACAAAGCAAGTAACCTACCAGCCTTACAAAGCACTGCCAGAATTTCTAGTATTTCCACTGGAAGTCTCAGCTGTGGATGATTGTCTGTATTGTTTATGTTGTGGAAGAATCAGGGCTTCTACAATCAATTACAAAATCAATTCCTTCCTTTTTCAGTGTAAGGGCGGCAATGTCAGGTGCAAAGATATCTTTCCTAAGCAATAAAGGGATCTTGCCAGTTTTACAGATGGGTTGTATAGCTGCACTTCTCTTTTTCCTATCACAGTCATGTACGTGTTAGGATCTGTTATGGGGCTTGTTTATTTTTAATGCAGATGTCATTCACAGACAGAGGACTTCTCAATCAATCTTTGTTCAGACAGGTTCACAAAATAAAATTCTATACCAGCCTATTAAAAGTCTATTGTATTCAACACAAAACCTGTCTCTGGATTGCCAAGTCCCTAAGCCACAGACTGCTTGCTATCAGAGCCCCTGAGCACAGAGCTGCATGATCAGGCCCTAGGACATGGAGTAGGAGGCAGAGAGAGATGTTTGACAGAAGGCTCTGGCAAGTGAATGACAGACCCGTGCTGCGTTTGTGAGATGTGGTAAGCACTGTGATAGCTGTTACTTCTTCAGCACTCAGGAGCATGGTACAATTGAAGACATATCTAGTTTATGGCTAGTAAGTGAAGCCTCTGTTAGTTCCTAAGGGAAAATGCACTTGGAAGATACAGTCTGAGACTGGCGTCCTCGGTAGTGAGTGGCATGATACCGATGCTGTGCTTGGCAAATTGGAAAAGGCCAGGTTATTTAGAGTGTAAAATCTGTATGTGCCCCATCTGAAACTGCGCTATCAAAATATTTCTTTATTTCTCCAAAACCACTAGGAATTTTATATGTCGTGATATCACAGCTTTTACTGTCAGAGGAGAGAAGTCACTGGAAGATTTACTTCAGTTTAGATTCTTGAAAACATCTTTGTCTGTCTCAAGCTACACCCTAGCTATAACTGGAGGCTGAAGGTTAAGCAGATGATTTGTTTTTGTTATTGAACAGAGACAGGTTATCAGCAGGTGTCAATGGGCATGAAGAGGTTCACCAGACTGTTGTCTGCAACTCCTCTGCAGCTGGCATCATTGACGTCCAAATCTTAGAAGACTGAAGTCAAACTGGACAGGACCTCTGAGGTGCTGTGGTGGAAGTATATGCAGATGGAAAACTTATTTCTTGTGGCTCCAGTCATAATGACAGATAGTGTGTAAAGGTATTTAAGCTATGGCATTCGTTCTTCGGAGCGTGAAGCAGCTCTGCCTCAAGCTCTGTGTGTTATCTCAAGCAGAGTCGTGCAGAGAGACAAGGTTGCACTTCGAGATGGTGTCCAAGATTTAAAATCTGGCCTTGATACCAAACTGGGACTTTGTTTTCATTCTCTACAAAAGATAACGCCTTGTTTTCCATCAACAGATTTGACTCTGCTTGGTGTTGACTTTATTGGATTTATTAAGGGATTATCATGTAGCTCATTTTTTGAAATGAAAACTTGTATGTGGGCACAAAACTGGGATATCTACCCCTTAGCTAGGTATGTAGGACATGTTTTTTATTAGAAGTTTGTCCTCACATGTTGCTAAACAGCTGAAGGAGGGAGGATAATCCTGTGTCTGCAGCAAGAGACATAGTACCCAGTTACAACACAGAAAAATGCCCATGTGGCACAATTCCTGTTTCAGAGTGAATAAATACTTCTTTTCCTTGCTCCCTGGAGGACCTACTCAAGTGTTTCCTGGGTCTAAATAGAGCTATGCTGGAAATGTTGGTTGGTTGTGAATCTCACAATATTTCTTCTTATTCATTTCTTCAATTTGAGATTTATTCGTTAATAGAAATAGCAAAAGGATGCAGAGAAATATCCTGCCTTTTAGGCACAGTCATTGTGGTGAAATTGGAGGTATCTTGAGTCACAGATATGTGCCTACTGCATTGTTCCTGCTGACATGATAAAGACATGATGATGCAGTTCAATCACCTGTTGCCATTTAGAAGCCAGTTCATTTACTGCTGCCCTTATTTTCCAGTTCACCAGTTTCTTCTTACTGGCATCTCCTTCCCATTGCTATTCTGCAGCAGTCAGCCAGCCTCCATCACACAGCTCTGCCAAAAGCTCTGCCAAGACAAATAGGAGGAGAGCGTGTGCTTTTCACTTTGAGGCAAAAAAAAGTTTAATTACAGTCAGTGTCAAACCCCTAGATTTCAGGATGCAAAATTTCATCCTATCTGAGTCAAAACCAGTACCTTTTCCCCTTCAGAATCATTAATACAGATAGGACAAACAAGGAATTGAGATGTATTCCCTACACTATACCCAGGGATCCTGTTCCTTCCCTACCAGTAAAGAGAGAGACCTTTCTCACTCTCAAGCCTAACTGAGCTCCAAGTGCTTTTGTGTCAACACTTTTACTGGATGTGTTTCCAGGTCCCTCGGAATCCAAGTCTCATGGCAGAGGCATTGCTGAGCCCCCGTCCTGGGGTGGCATCCTTTGGAGATTCAGATGAGCTGTCTGGTTGAACCACAAATTTCTAAAATCTTCCCTGGGGACAATATACTCATAGAAAACTGAAGAGAGACAACCTTAGGGAGTTTATTATTATTATTCACACTGCTGTCTTACAGCAACACTCAAAGGTCAATGGCACTTGCTGTTAACACCTTAAATTTGGCTCCTCTAAAATTATTTTTCACACAGCTTTCATTAAAGGAGCTGGAAAAGCCTTATAAGGACATTCCCAACCTTTGTATGCCCATATATGTGGCTGACTCAAAAGATACACTATCAACTCATGTATTGCCTAAAATTAGACTTTATTTACCATTACAGTTCTGATGCTATTTTTCAAGTTTTAAAAAAGCTTTGGCCCCTCTGGTAGCAGCTATCTTCTTGCATTTGAAAGCATCCTAGGAGGAGCTGTGAACTTGTAGCTCCTAAAGTCTTTGAGGCCAACCTGTGACTCTCCACTCTAGTAACTAACTCTAAGATTTCATCCTTTCTCTGTCCTTTAGGATGAGCTAGGTTATGTCAGAGATGGGTGTTGAAGAGCTCTCAGCATTTACCCAGGTAGTTTTAGCCAAAGTTTCAGTTTAACTGGTGATCCCAGGGCACGTACAGCAGCACACAGGGAGAGAGTGCTGAGCCACTGCTGCTCCAAACCCAGGTACTTGCTCTTGCACAGAAAAGTGAGGAGCCACCAGCCTTCAGCAAGACTCTTACATGAGTCGTAACTGAATTGTCAGAGCAGCGTGAAACAAACTTGGACAGTCCAAGCATCTCTGTGCCCATTACCTGGCGCAGGCTTGCCTGTAACACCCCCATCCTGCAGCCTTACTTGGATGCAGCACTCAAATATGTGTCCTGGTGCTAGTTTTAGCCCAGTCTGTGGGCCTTGATTCTGGATAGTGTTGAACTATCTCAGTACAGAAGGCATTTCAGTGCTAAACAAAACCAGTTGTATCTGGCTATTCATGAACTTCAGTGGTAGTATTTGCAAAGCAGTTTGAGATCTGCCTCTTATCAAGTGCTCTGACATCAGGCCTGATGTCAGGCCACTGGCACCACTGTATTCTGGTGAAGAAGAAGTCAAAAACTCAGTGCTTAGGAATATTAAGAATCTACCTTACTTGATTTCATATCCACTAGGATAGAACAGAAGTGCTTTTCATGACATCCTCAGGGCAAAGATGTACCTGCTTCTAAGCTTCTTGGAAAATCTTAATTGTAAAGAGGCAGCTACAATACCACATTGCTGCATGCTTTTGCTCTTCTAGTATCAGGAGTTAAGAATAAAGTCAGTATTTCCCTTCAGACTAAAATTTTCCTGTGATACTGACAGAATAATATATGGTGACGTGTGTGCGGCAGTGCCATCCACAGCCCCTGTCATGACATCTGTAATGATGAAAAAGTAAAAGAGAGATGAAGGAAACCATCAAGTGAATAAATTCACTAAGAGCACTCTTTGCAATTATGGCAGCCCACAGTGAGATAGGGAATGGCTGAGAAATCTGGGTATTTTGGCTGGTGGAGACTCCTAATTTCTTCATTCATTGGCTGTCAAGATTTGCATTTTTATTCTGTACTTTGATTCCTTCACCCAGTCTTTCACCTTGGCTATATCAAAACCTACTCCAGACACTGCAGCCCCGAATAAGAGAGACCAGACAAAAAGTCCTGCCGAAATCCTAAGAGTGAACTGTAGTTTTGTATTAGCATTGTCTTCTCATAAAAATGAAGTGTTTTCAAATAAAACACCCTTGGCCTCTGGCTTAGAGAAATGTTTGTTGATCCTGTGCACCAGAGATGCTGATGAAAACCAACTTCATGTTCCCAGCTAATTTAATACTACTATTCACTATAAAGTACTGCTCGAATTGCAGTAGCACTTAGGATTCCTAGTCACAGACCACGGCGCTGCTGTGCTAGACACCAGGCAGGCATGGAACAAAAAAGAAAATCCCTTCCCTAAAGAATTTGCAGTCTCTGGCATGAGTATGGTCATTATAAAGACAACAATCTTTTTTTCCAAGAAATGCCTCATCTTGTTCATTATCCCTTGCAATTAGTCTCATGGGGCTCCACTTCCAGCAACATGCACCTGTTAAGTGCAGCCTAGTCGGAGCTTAGAGACACTTTGATTCTTCTATCTTTTAATGAACAACAAATGGTGCATTAGAGATGTTTGCTACTTCAAATATTCAGACATCTGAATTTCTAATTGTTTAGCATTAGTCATAACTTAAGTAGGACAGAGCAGATTCTATATATAGCTCGTTGCCCAGCCATTCAAGATAGATAGTGTGTTTGTATTTCTTCCCATATTTCCTCACTTGAAAGGAGTGAGAAGGCAGTTGCAACATCTCAAGTACTCCAAAATTGTTCTGCTCTCATCTCCTTTTCCCCCAGATATTGAGACTGTTTTCAGAATCATCAGATTTTTAAAGAAGATTAATTATCAGCTCTTCTGGTGTTTATTTGGGGATTCTCAGCCCTGATGATATAGCTGGATGATGTCTTTAAGCTTGAAAATTATTATTATTTTTTTTTATTTTTTATTTTTTTAGCAACAGTTGAAGTCGTAACAAGATTCCAGGAGCAGGAGTTGCCCTTGGTATCACAGAAGTCCTTTCATTTCACTGACCATTTTCCCCCCTAGTCAGTTTTCATTTTCCAGTCTCATTCCCATGTTGTATGTACTTTTACATGTGCATATATCATATGTTTTACATTACTGCATCCAGCTCTAGGGTCCTCAGCACAGGAAAGACATGGACCTGTTGGAGTGAGTCCAGAGCAGGGCCACTAAGATGATCAAAGAGCTGGAACACCCTTCCTATGAGGAAAGGCTGAGAGAGTTGGGGTTGTTCAGCCTGGAGAAGAGAAGGCTCTGGGGAGACCTAAAAGGAGCTGATGAGAAAGATGGGGAAAAACTTCTCAGCAGGGCCTGTTGCAATAGGACAAGGGGTAATGGTTTTAAATTAAAAGATGGTTGATTTAGTTTAGACACAAGGAAAATTTTTTTACGATGATAAAACTGGAACATGTTGCCCTGAGAGGTGATAGATACCCCCTCCCTGGAAACCTTCAAGATCAGTTTGGATGGGGCTCTGATTGAGTTGAAGATGTCTCTGTTTATTGCAGGGGGGTTGGACCAGAGGACTTTTAAAGGTCCCTTCCAACCCAAACTATTCTGTGATTCTATGATTATGAAGGAAATCCTGGCTCACAACAAGCGCACATGGTGGGTGTTTTGCAATTGAATGAGGAATTGAATTCCTGAAAATTCAAACTCCAGCATTTATTCCATTGCCTTCTTCTGCAAAAGGAGAACAATGGGTTGGCCATTGAAAAGAACATAGATCCAGAAGTTTGCTCAAACCTCTTCTGCCTGGATGTTGGAAAATGCCACACCAGCCCAGCTGTGCTCAAACGTTTCTCTTGAATTTTCTGGTAGTGCTGAGATCCATTACCCTGGCAGCCTGGTTCCCCCACGCTTGTGACATGGCTACAACTTCAGAGCAAAACGCACTAAATCTTGCTGCTGACACTAATGGCTGATGACAGGCCTGGTGCTGCACATGATAAGAGCAAGGCAGGGTCCCTGGTGTCAGTGGAGTGTTTGAAGGCTGAAACCATTGCTGGCCCACTGGTCTTTCCCATAGGGATGTCCTAGCTGGGCAGATAGGCTCTCATCTGCTCCTGGCCTTTCGTGGACAGTTCCTCACAGACTTCCTGGAACAAGCCTGACAACAGCCACCCATAATACGGTTACAGCATTGTGGGCTCCCCTCTGTGCCCCTCTCCCATCCCCAAGTTAAGAGTCAGTACTGGGTTCTAACCTTCCAGGACAGAGATGTTCCTGGGGAGAGGCAATATGGAATTCTTCCCCTGCCCTTCCCTGAAGGTCTCCCTTGGCTTCCTCTACTTCCCCTTGGCCAGTGGTTGTGGCCAGCGGTGTGCCCAGTGCCTGCCCTCCCCTGGCTCAGCATACCCTGCTGTCCATTGTGTCTGCGTGTGTCCATATCTCTGCTGCTCTGAACTAGGGTGAACCTGGTTATTTCAGTGGCTTGTTCCAGGTGCATGCTAGATGCAAACCCAAATCCTTGTCCTTGCCTCACTCTGTGCCAAGGACAGACAGTCAAATTGGATGCTCAGCTAGCCAGCAAGATTTCTTTCATGGCCAAATGTACCCAGACACCAAGACAACCAGGAATACCAATTGCTCGGCACTCCCGGGGCATGCCTGTTTGATGGATTTCCTTGTTGCTACCAATAACTGTGAGATTAGTTACTGCAGCATTACCATTAACAGCGTAGAGGGCTCATGCACGTGCCTGTGCAGCCTTCTCCAGCCCTTATTTGAGAGCAAGAATAGCAGCTGACAAGCCCTGTGAGGTAAATATAAAGGTCAGCTGTTGCCTCCCTGGATGAGGGCTGTCAGGAGGAGAGAGGCGCAGCACTTTGCTGCCCGCACGCTTCTCCCAGCTTCTGCAACTCCCTTCCCTGCTCAGAAGAAGAGAGCAATGCTGTAAGGCCTCCAGAAGTGCTTTTTAGTGTTGTCCAAGAGGGTATGGGAGCAACTCCTCACTGCGTTACCCTCGCTGGTGGGAATATCCCCCTGAACAGGCAGGGCTTTGGGAGAAGGGAAGGCTCTGGCTGGGGCAGTGAGTCCATGCTTGAGATTCCTGAGCAGTGCACACTGGCCCCTGCTCAACTAGGGGTCAGGCTTTGGGATGAAAACTGTCCCTGCAAATCCACCCTTCTGTGAGCTTCTGGGAACGGCTGTGTTCCTCCCAGACATGGTGGAACCAAGAGGATATTCCCGAGGAATTTTTCCTTCTGCTGGGACCCCCAAACCCATAAAATTATGTCTTGTGAGCAGACGTCTGAGATCAAGAGTGTGAATATGAAGTCATGAATGAAAATAGTCCTCTGGTTGAGCTAATGAACTTGGTCTTAGATAATGCAAGATTCACTCCTGCTTCTTACACAATACCTGGAGGGATACCTGATAAATTTCTTCACCCTCTAATGCTGTTTTCATCACTGGAAAGTTTGGGAAATTAAGGTGCTTTCCCCTTTCTCTCACAGGACTGTGGGAAAATCTGTTACAAGTTATAGGTGGAGCTCTGCTAAAAGATTGAGGTGTACCACAGAAAATCTCTGTGACAGGAGCATGTGACTTCCCTCCTGGAGGAAGGTGATTGAAAAATGAAAGAGAAATTAAAAGTGAATGAGAGAATTTTGAAGACTTCTGGGGTCAGAAGCAAGGGCAGATAGCTGAAATCCTTACCAGTTTCATTCTTCATCCTGACCTACAACATACTCTTTTGTATTTAATTGATTTATTTTGATTGGTTTTTACAACTGATTTTAATTGAGGTTCTCTATAATTATTCTAGCAAATTCAGTCCGCTGAGGAATAATAGGCAAACGTATTTTGTTCTTAAAGTGACTTATCATCTTCAGGCATAGTAAGATACCCTGAATTTTTCTTTTCTTTTTCTCTCAGTTGGCCTAGAATCCATAATATTTATGACTATCAGATATAGATTTCTTTGTATCAGGACTACCAAAAGGTGAAGTGGGAGTGTGATATATACATGTGTCAGTGCATGATTGCTGGCATCTCCGAGTAGGCGAGATGAGCTGAGTTCACCTGAAATGGTCAGAGACTGTAAGATCGCGTGTCTGATCACAGGGATCAAGAATGATGGGGATCACATGAAGGGGTACTGTGAGATGTGGAAATGGTTGCTGAACTCAGCAACGCAAAAAATCCTTACTGCCTTCTGACAAAATGGTAATGAAATATTGCACTGTGGTAGAAAGCTGATCTACATCTAGTGTGTGTCTCCTTCCATGTTTGTAGTTGGACATCTTCAAAAATACCTGGGGTAAGAGCCATACCCTCAGTTTAACATCATCCCCTCTGTATTACTATATTTAGAACTGTGTGATCTCTCTGCTATGGACAATCAGTGAGGAGGGGATTCTTCTCGCCTCACATTGCTATCTGAGAATTCAGTGGCCAGGCAAAGGTGGCTGTCTGCACTCCCTTTATAGACAAGGGAACAAGGTGAACTTCTCCAGAAACCTGGAGGTGCTCTATTGCCGTGGGGTGCATCATGCTCTGGGCATGCTTTTGCTCTCCCTTAGCTACCTCAGAGTAGCTGTAATTGCTTTTCAGTAGGTTTGAGTTTGAGATCACCAAGGCTAAAGGGCAGGAGCACTCAGCCCAAGTCTGAGGAGAGGAAATGGGCCTCAATAGTGCTTCTTATTTCTAGACAGTGTTATTTTGTGATTCACTAAAGATTCTGTTTGCTCCTGGTGTTTGCAGAGTGAGTCAAATATGAATACTTTTCTTACGAAGGGTATGCTAATCTCAAACCATATCACTGAACAAAAATCTCCAATCCAGTTGTACCTGATATCCTCCTTGTCTTCCTTTTTCACCTCTCTGGTGAGAAGCCAAGATTTCTTCTGTTGCAATCTCCTCCAGGAGTGACAGCTGAGATTTCACTCAGAAACTAGTGACTCTGGAGAAAGGACTTTTATATTCCTAGGCAGTCAGTTCTGCATTTGAAGTGCTGAGGGAAGTACTTTTTGGTTTACATATCTGTGATATTTTATATTCCTCATTGTCAAGACATCCAACTATCTCACGGCCTTCCCTGCATTGCTGCAAGCCCTCTCACACATCACTCAGGATCTATGAGGAAAGTGGGCTAATAAGACCACGTTGGCTTAGGAACAATCTTGTGTGATACACTGCAGACCCTGCTCAGAGCCAGGGGTGAGGAAAAAAAAGGAGGAGAAGAAACTGGCAGATTGCACAGCTTTTGTGAAAACCTGAGGACCCTAGCCTGCTTCTATCTTGCATCTGCTATACCTGGATTTCTTCAAGAGGCAAAACTGTCTGCCTAAAGAGACCTAAGAAATATTGTAAATTATTAAAAAAATAACATAACCTAAGCCAGTTCTTGCTGGCATCAATCTTCTAGACAAATGCAGTCTTATCTTCTGTCTTATCCAGATCTCATCCCTAACACCAAAAAATACATTATTTGGATCAAAATTCTTCCTTCTTTACATTTATGGTCACATTATTTTAAGAGATTTTTTTGTCTTTAAAGAGTATGTTAAACCTAAAAACGGAGACACTGTGATAAAACCCACCACAGAGCACATCTGATGGGTTTGAGTTTAGTAAGTGCCTCCTACATTTTCCATCAATTGATTGAACTCAGCTCCTGTTTCTTTGAACCTCTTGTTCTCACTGAAAGCTGTGCTGACATGCTTTAAAAGCATACAAGTAGCTGCTGCTGCTGTGACTAGCTGCACAACATACTCTGTTCTGTAATACGCATTTCAGTTCATGAATGCCTGAGCAAAAAGTGGTAACGAAGAGCTGAATCTCTGGTATTACTACTTGTTTTTCCATTTTTTCTTCATGATGCACAAGATCTGATTCCTTGGCACTTTGCCAAAAGCATCCGTGGCTGGAGCTAGGTATAACTAAAACTGAAGTGTAGAGCATCCCTAAGGAGATACTCAGAACTGGGCTGCAGCCAACCTCATACATTAAGTGGTTTTAACTTTGCTGTTTTATTAAGGAAATGGACTTCAGATTTATCACTTAATTCACATCGATAGCATATGACCACCTGTTCTGTCCCAGCTCCTCACTATGATGGGAAACACTCAAGCGTGTGACCCCAGGAGTTTATTGTCTAGGCAAGATAAAACCAGTAGGTTTTCTGTGAAGTTCTCCAATTTAAAGGAAAGGATATGACTGATGCTGCAACTGAGGCAGTGGAGAAGGAGGACTGAGAGGCACTGGCAAAGATGATGGGATGCAGAAATGGAAGAACACATATCACACATGGAATGGATGTTGGGTAGAAGTTATTTCTATAGGCAGCACTACCTCTTGAAGAGATCAGAGGGCAAGAAACTCAGGTGGAGACACTGATGTAATATGGTCTGGAGCTTGAAGACATAATGGTCATGGGAGAACACTTCGAAAAAAGCTCTGTATGGGATTAGGACTGGCTGGTGGGGAGAGCCTTAGCTGAGGAACGCAAACAGGGAAAGCATACGGCCGTGGCATTGAAGAGGTGGGGAAGATAAGCTAGTGGAGTCGAGAAGGGGAAAAAAGAGCAGTTGTTGCCTCCACGCAAACAGTGGGGAAGCAATGGAGAGGAGCACGGGCCAGACCGCGGGAGCGGGTGCCGGCAGCGCGGAGCCGGAGCCAGAGCCGGGACGAGCCGGCGGCGCTGCCGGCGGTGGCAGGGCAGAAGCAGCGGGCGGAGCGCTCCCCGGGCGACCCTCCCTGCCCCGGCAGATGCTCCCAGGCGGCCGCGGCGGCTGTCTCGGCCTTCCCCGCCACCCCTGGGGGCTTTCCGACCCCTGTCCCGCCGGCGGGGTCCCTGGCAGCCCCGGTGCCAGCGCTGCCGCGGGTCCCTCCCGGCAATGGCACCTGCTCTGCCTCTTCCCCGCGGGCTCGGCTGCGCCCCTGCTCGCTTTGCAGGGCGAGCGCTGCCCCGGCCCGGGCCGAGCCCGGGCGCGGAGCAAAGACGGGACCCACGCAAAACACGCTCCCGCGGAGCCTCCTGTGCCGACTCGCCACAGTCGCTCCGTGCGGGCGGGTCGGAGGCGGCGGAGGCCGGGGGGCCGGGAAAGACCGGGGATGGAGAAAGGAGATCGCCAGGGATATCAGCCCCGGCCCCGCTCGGGTTCGGGTCCTCCCCGCGGGCCGGCCCGTGAGTGGAAAGTTTCCCCGGAGTGACCTCTCATAGTACGCGCCCGCTAGGAAATCTCATTCAAGTATTTTTGTCAATGGGGTGGGGGGGGCATCCTGCTCCCCGGCCCCCGGCCCGGCTGACGTCACTGCAGAGGCGATAAATATCTGTTGATATAATTGGACGTGAGATTTGGGGTTGCGATAGCGAAACTCGGCCCATCGCCGCTCCGACGGGCCCCCATGATTTATTCAGCAGTAGATCGGGGCACGCAATCGGGCTGTCAGGAGAGCGTCAGCTTATTAGGCAAGTTCTGCGTGATTCCAGGAGAGGGTCTAAGCTATAAAAATCCCGCGCCCCGGCTCTGATTAGTACCAAATCTGATACCAAGTTCGCCAGGAGCCGGCTCCGAGGGAGAGCGAGAGGAAGGGACGCCGGGCACCTCCGAGTCCCGCCGCCGCCCGCCCTGCCCTACCGCCGCCGCCGCCGCCCCAGGTAGGTGCGGGGCCGCGCCCGGGCGCGCAGCGGATGCGCTGCCCTGCGCTGAGCGGGGCTGAACGCGGCGTCCCGCGGGAACTGTCCTGGCCGGGCAGGGAGCGGGGAGGTGGGGAACGGGCTGTGCCAGAACCCCACAGCTCGTGGCGACAGCCGCCCCGCCACAGGAACCCCACGTTCCCCCTCGCCCCGGGTGGATGAAGAGGCGCGGGTCGCGAACACGCGTGGGCTCCGCGCAGCGGCTCAGCCCAGCCTGGTCCCCGGGAGTCGCTGCCGGCGCAGCCTGGAGCCGCCCCGCGGGGCTGTTCCGCGGGATTGTTCTGCGGGGAGCGGCCGCCTCGACGGCGCGGGTGGACGGGCGGGGGTGAGCGCGGCCGGAGGGGCTGTGCGGAGCGCGGAGGGGAGCAGAGGGGCGCGGAGGGGAACGTAGGGGCGCGGAGCGGCGCGTTTCAGCACCGGGACAGCGGCGGCGGGGACGCCCCCTCCCCGACCGCGCGCTGCCCTCTCCGCCGCCGCGGCTCGGCTTTGTAACCCAATCCCCGTCCCCCGTCTGCCCCCGCAGGTTTGGGCCCCGATCATGAAGATCCCGCTGCTGGTCTCCACGGGAATCCTGCTGGTCGCCCTCCTGCCCTGCCAGGAGTGCAGAGCTCTCAGCAAGAGCCCGGCACCCGCCCCTGGGGCTCTGCACCAGCCAGATTTCTTCCAGCAGCAGCAGCAACAGCAGCAGCAGCAGCAATCTCTGCCCGTCCTGCTTCGCATGGGAGAAGAGTATTTCCTGCGCCTGGGCAACCTTCATAAGAGACCCGTTGGCTCTTTCTCCGCTTCCTCCAGCAGCACCGGCCACCTACAGCCCGAAGCCTCCGCCAGCAACTTTTTCCGAGCGGCGGTTCAACAGCTGCAGCAGCTACCCGAGCGCTCGCCGGGGAGCCGAGAGGACGGCGAAGCCGAGGGTGAGGCCGTGGAGAGGGAGAAGCGATCCGAGGAGCCCCCTATTTCTCTGGATCTGACTTTCCACCTCCTGCGAGAAGTCTTGGAGATGGCCCGAGCCGAGCAGTTAGCGCAGCAAGCTCACAGCAACAGGAAACTGATGGAGATAATCGGGAAGTGAAACGGCCCCTCCCCGCCTTGCCAAAGAGATTCTGCAGTTAGCACAAGAATAATTACACCGTCCGATGTACCATAGTGCTGCTCTGATGTCATCTCTTTATTTTTATATAGCTTTAAACCTAGAAGGGTGTACTCCGAACAGCCTCTGTCCCTTGACTAGCATGCACAACCGTGTACCAAGTGCAGAAACACGAGTGTCGTTCGTAACCTCCCCTACCTTTATTTATTTCTCCATTTCCCAGTTATTCTAGTGCCATCGCTACGTAGGGATGTGTGAGCATTGGAAGAAATTGTGCCAAGAAGACAGAAAACTTTTCTGCTGGGGGGCAGGGAGGTGGGAGGGGGAATCTCTGTAAGCTACTTTCAATCCACTTTTTTTTCCTGTAAACATTTTCACAATAAAACATCTTTTCAGCGCTCGGTCGATTTGGTTGTGTAAGAGAATGTTTAATATTTATATTTTTAATAAAAGCTGCAAAGTAAAGATGACTTGATAGACTTTCTTGCCTAGACGCCTGAGGGCTGCTCCGCCTCCCTCAGCGCTTACCGGGGAGGCGGGGGGGCACCCGCGGCCGTGGACACCCGGAGCCGCGGGGAGCCCTGTATCTCCCCCAGGATGTTTTAGCCTCCGCCCCGGGGAGCTCCGTCTCCACGGGCTCTCCCACAGGCGCGCCCCGACGCCGCCGCCCTCGGCGCAGGCTGCTCCCGGGAACGACGTGTCGAGGGCAAATCGGTGCCCCCCAGCGCTGCCGAGTCCCACCTCTGCAGCCCCCCGAGGGGGCTCCCTGGCTCCTGCCGCTGTGGCCGAGATCGGGCAGCCTCCTCCCGCCGGGGAGCAGCGACGGGAAAGCGGCGAGGAGCTCCCGCATCTCTTTTGGGTTTTCGTTCTGGCTCTGCGCATCCTCCCCGCACCCAAAAGGGCAAGTTCCTCCCTGCTTCGGCTTCCCCCGTCCCTACGGCGCTGCCCAAGCGGGGTCCCTCCCAGGGGCTTCTGGGGAGGCGGCAGTGGGTGTGGAGAAACTTCCCGGGAGGAGCTGGCGGAAATCTCCAGGACGACTGGGAGAAAATAGTAAATCCCTCACCCCGAACCAAATCCCAGCGAAAAGCTGCTCCAGCAGCCGGAGGCGATGCGGTGGCGGTGCTGGGCGGCGCTCGTACTGGGCTGTGCGAGTTCCAAAGCTCTGCGCGGAACTCGCCCGTGCAGCCCTCGAAACTCTCACAGGAGAGTTTTCCAGTGAACGTTCTCCAGGGAAAACAGATACCAGGGAGGGTTGATGTCACTCGGGCCGGTAGCGACGGGTGTCCAGGACGGAGGCTGACCCCACACAGCCTGCTAACCAGTCTGCACTGCCAGCTCACCATTCCTGCTGGGGCACAGCGCAGCCTTATGTCCCCACACAGGCCGCTGCCAAAACAGTGCATTGAGGGCCTGGCTCGGGGATTTGGGAAAGATCCACTCGTAACCCTAGTGCGGAGCTTGACACCTGGTCCCCTATGGCACCAAGCACTCCCGGCAGCCTGCCAATCTCTCTTAAACACTACTGAGTGTTGACACCCTGCTCCCAGTGACAAAAATCACAGAGTGTTGCCTTCAGTACAACTTGTAGACCCTCTTTTAAGACACAAATTTGATTTCATTTGACGGCTCAACATCTGCAATGCACACGGAACAGGACAGTTGACATCTGCATTTTCTACAGCACAGCAGAGGGGCTTCAAATTAAACCTTGAGCGAGCACCTGTGACCACCTTATCGCACTCTGGTTTCATGGAAGAACATGTCCCCTTTCGTACACACACCGATGGCTGAGAAGACACGGACACAGGTTACGGGCTGACAGACTGGGCAGCACTTCAGGAACTGCTCCACATTCTCAGAGCTGTGTGGGGGTCTTGGCCAGTGCTTTCGATATGTGCATCTTCCTCACTCCTGCCACTGGGAGTCTTCCTTACAAATAATGTGTTTCTGCAAGCGTCATCTGTTGTGGTTTAGTAGGAAGAGCAAGTGCAAAGATGAAATGGCAGCTTCCTTCTTCCCTCCCGTGTTCAGCCTCCGCAGCCTGGGAGGCACCAGTACTGTTAGACACAACCCTGACTTGGGGCTGCCAAGGACATGATCGTGTCACCGAAGTCACCAGCTCTGACAAGAGGGGACGCAGGAAGATACTGAGGAGAAACACTGTTTTGGCAAAGGATGCTACTAGAGAATATCATACCAGCATTTTAGCTAAGAACATTGGTGAAGCATTTACACCTACGTGGGGACGTGCCATCAAGTGAGTTACAAAACGCTAGCAGTGCTCAGTCTAAAGCCGTCGTGATGCTTCTTCCCCCTTGGAAGCAAGAAATTATTGGAAAACACTCTGACTACAATACATACAGTAATCTGTCCCCATGCTCCCCTCCCTCTCAGGTCTGTCATCTCAAGGGTACGATGTGGAGGTCAGCTGAGTTCCTAGGAATGAAATCCACTCAGATGTCCCTTTCCAGGCCAGTTTCTTTGCTGACTGCAGCCAGGCTGCCAGTGCTCATGGTCCTTCCGAGGAGAAGCACACCAGAAGCCAGCCAGAGTGAGTCATCATTCATTCAGTGAGTTCAACCAGGAGAAAGAGAAGATATGACGAGCTGGCTCGTCACCCCTCTCACTGCTCACGGGAGCTTCCTCCACTCGTCCTTGGGGGTATGGCTCAGAACCAGACTGCAAAGAAAGGAAAGGTTGGTAAACGGAAGAGGAAAATATGAATTGCACTAAAATCCGTAAGATTTCACAGCATGCAGGGAAACAGAATGAAGTGGGAAAGAAGGGAAAAGGCAGGGAGCATGGAAATTTGGGAAGCTAAGACAAGACTTCTAACATCAAGGAAGTCAGAAGGACTTCTGCCATGACCAGTGGCTGAGAAAGGATTATGCTGAGTGAGCGTGTCGCATCTGTGCAAAGGGCATCTGATTTGGACCTCTGGAATATTATTGCACTGAAGGTGATAAATGCCTGTTCAGAAGTGATCCTGAGCCAGCTTGGCTTGTGTAGCTGGGCCTCCAGATTGATGTGAACCAGAGCCAAATGTTATTGCCAGTGCATTGCCACTCAAAATGATACTTGTTCTGCTGTTATGAAATCTGCCTTGGAAATGTTTTCTTTTTTTTTTTTCTTTAAAGTCTTCTAATATTTATTTCACTTCAATTTAACTCAGATGAGGAACAGGAAATAAATAATACAGAGATATAAACTTCAGTTTTTATCCCTCTTTTGTTTGCATAGGTATTCTACACTTACAGTAGAAAAAGGAATCTGGACATGTATACTGTAGCTGCTAATAAAAAGAATTTCTAAAATTAGTTGAGTATTTAACAGACCAGTGTAATAGGCAGAAATATTTTACTAGTTCCAGATCCCTTTGGCAAAGAATGAAGACTGCTTTGTGATAGTATCAGAAATCCTATTAAAGATAAAATATATAAAAATGGGTGATTTGCTAGCTAAGGAAAGCCTTGTGTCTTCATCTTTAGAACCACAATTTAACTTGCAATATACAGGATTTTTTTGCCCTCTGTATTCTTAGATGCAAACATACGTTATTGTACATTCTTAAAATTAAACCAGCCATGCTGCCAGTCTTTTTTGTGCAGGGTTCCAGCTTAATTTGGAAACTTCAGCATGATCTCAGGTGAACTATTTGATGTCAACATACTACTCAATAGAGGGAAAATGACAAAGTAGTATCCTCTGAATTCCAACATCTCAATCATTTATAGAATTATGCTAAAACAGAAAGTTACTAAAGCAGTGTTGCTAATAGACACATCCAGCAACAAACAGTGAAGCAGGCATACTTGTGAGGAACTGAAGCATGGGATGGATGATTTTCCTAAGCATTTTTGTAAGTACTTACTGTTAAAGTGTACTACAAGAATAAGTAAGAACTAGTGGTGTGTTAAGTATAAATTTGCTATTGGGCTTCATTCCAGTTGCTATCTATTTAAGTGTCACCAACAAACAAGACAGCACGAAGGTATGAAAAGAAATAGATCCCTATTTCTTTATTTCTATCTAATGAGAGTTCACAGTGCCACTTTTATCAAGATCCTTGATTGCTCTAAATTGAAACAGCCCTATTTATTTCAATAAAATATTATCTGAGAAACTGCTTTACTATTTGAAATGTGGACCAATCTTTGACTTAGGTTCATATTTTCAAAGCAAGGCACTCATTGCTACTTACTGCAAAATCCAAAAAGGATTTTTATGGACAGGGATCTTGCAGATGAAAATAGCTTTTGCTTGCTAACTTTATAATGCATTTTATTGAGAGCACAAGCATGGTGAAAAACATGGGAGAAACAGCTGCCTACTTGAATGCAAAAGTCCATTTCCAGCTATGCTGGTGAGAAGGGCTGTCTCCCAGGCTTATGCAAACATATGGTAAAGAATTGGGCCCAGGGGGCCAGATCTTCAGCTGAAAGGGAGGTAGCTAATTGAGGCCTGGTTATAGAAGATCTGCCTCTCAGCCCTGGAAAATGCTGATTGCAAATCTTTCAACCTGATTACAGTAAATATATGGCTAGACTTTCTGAGTTATAAGGCATTTGGCACTCTCTTGATCTTGGTAGATGCAGGAGCGTAGGTGGTTTATTAGTCTGTTGTGATGCTGAAAATTTGGCCTTTATTTTTTGGAAGGGCAGTCAGAGTGCCTGGACTAGCTAAGAGTAATTTTGAAACTGGTTGTGCGATTTTGTGCACCAAGCCCTCAGCAGTGTGCGTAAGCAGGCATGGGATAACCCTCCTCATTTCTCACCTTGTAAAGGAATAGGACTCGCAAGAGGTTTAAAACACAATTCCTGCTTTTTTTTTTTTTTTACTTTAACCCACACTGGTACCTTGTCATTTCTCTTTCTGTGCAAGGCAGGCTTGCTTTAGCACTTCCACTTGCTATTTTAACCAGCCACTATCCAAAAATTTACATTAAATCAAGATTAACTTTGAAGCAAAGAACGGTCTATGAGTTTAAAGTTATGCTGAGTGTTTCATAGGATTTGGACCCAATGTATAAGAAGAAAGAAAGCACAATGCAATGAGTTAGACTGGCAAGCTGACTGCATTACCCTGTTAACCAGTGCTGCTGGTACTGCTTTTCAAGCAAAACAATCTTTGTCTGCATCACTGCCAAAACTGTATTTCATAATGTGTTAACTCCTTCATATTTTGCTGTGATGACATCTTCCTTTGTCAGCAAAACAATGTTGGAACTCCAACACATTCCCACTGGGTTTGGCTGGATGAAGCATTTGCTCCCTGCACCTTGCTGGACTCAGCAGGCTGCCAGTCTGCAATACCTCGATGTGCCTTTCCAAGGCCAATCATTTTCCATCATACCCAGCCAGGAGTGAAGCAAGCACAAAACTGACAGTAGGGCCATTACTTGGCTTTTAGGCTTGTGTTTTCACACCTGTGACACTTTAGTGTTTGTCTCTGAATCATACAGTGACTGAGGTATGCTCTCTTCATGTAAGACAAGAAACCATCAAAAGGCACCAGCAGCAACTTTGTCCATATTATTAAGTCCATCCTTCCCTCCCAACAACAGCCTGCACAACTCAGAGTTCTACAGTGTGCTGGAATTGTCTGAGACAAAGATTTCAGCCATAGATTTTACAGAAAAAGACCTGTTTTGAACCAGGCTGTGATTGTGAAAGACAGAACGCAGAAGCAGGTCTACTCAGTGTTACTGGGATTCAGGCATCTGACCGCTCTGTAGGTCCTTGTAATCTCACGCTGGATTATCTTGCTCTCCCTGTTACTGCAGCCCTACTCTGCTGCCAGAGGAAGGCTCTGTGCTGAGCATGGCACAGCCCTTGCCACATGCCTTCAAGACAGTCCAGATTCAACACTTCATTGTGTCTGTCCATTGCTATTAGGTAACTTGTCAAGCTTCTACCTGAGCTTTATCTTTGCCTTGGAGATCTCATGGGTAGGGCTTGTTTTTCACATTACCTAGAATAACAAGTCCCAACCCTTTGGGTCCCTAAAAGTAATAAAGAATAACTAAAGTGTTTACCTCAGATTACATTAATCACATTAGGCCAATGCTGAGAGAGTGCTGAATACTTACACTTTGATTTATGTTTTCCCCTGTGGTGTTGAGTGACATCAGATGGTGCTTTCAATAAGCACCAGGAATTTTCACCAGGCCAGCTCATGAAGTGGGGAGGTGAGTACACCAAGCATGACTGATGGTTGGTTTTGTTTTTCCTATAAGCAAAGTCCAGGCTGGAGTTTACCTGCCAGTTCTATGGAGGTGCTGAGCAACCACAACTCCCACTGAGCAGCCATTCAGCACTCCTCAGCATCTGGCACGCTAGAATTTGCATGAATAAACAGCATAAGGATCTCAGAGTTAAGCCTGATGAGTTGTTTCAAAGTTGCAGATATTCAGCATCTTTCAGTGTTTGCTTCCTTAAGTAGGGCTCCACTTAAATCTGTATAAGGTTCTTGTAAAAGGGTGTGGAGATGAGGAAAGAGGTCAGTGGGATGGTTTGTCATAACATTTGCATTTATTAGGTCCCAGCAGTTATCCTATTTATGCTGGGGAAAAAGATGCAGTCTAGGCCTTTTAGATATTTGAAATGCAATGAAGTCTACACATTGTTTTCTGCTTTACCAGCACTAGTCTCTGTAGCCTTTAAGTAGAAAGGCTGAGATCTATATTGAAAAACTTTAGCCATCCAGAAACAAGATATCCACTCAAGCAGACTCTATTCACCCCCTCTAATGGGAGTGATTAGAGAAAGGCACAACCACAGGGTGATTTGTCCCATCCTCAAAGAAGTGGATTGCCCTCTGGAGGTAGCTGTTTCTTTCTAGTGACTCTAGAGACACTCTGGGTGACTGGATTAGATTGGATCTGGCTTTCAAAGAATTATATGAGAAAGATTCCAGCCAAATATTTCAGGATATCAGAAAACTCCTTGATAGGAATTCAGAACTTTGACTGCACTATTACTTTTAAAAGATCACAAACTCTTAAATTTAGGAAGTGGGGAGGAAAGGTGAAGGGCTGAATGGCTTCATAATCTCCTTTAATGCAGATGGAAGAGGTGGCTGGTTACAACCTATACAAATGTTTTCTGGAGCAACAATGCTAACCAAAGCAAGTTCCCTTGGGTCCCCATTCACCTCTTCCTGCTTTGGTTCCATGGTTCACTGCCCACCGGCATTGCTGCAGCTCTTTGAAGGGCTGTGCTAAGAATGGGAATGTCACTGGAACGACATCAAATTTTTTGTTGGTTTTTTTGAGGTGAAGGAAGATATTTTTAAACCTGGATCATTTGAATGATTTGATGTCAGCACAGCTCAACAAACAGCTGCCTCAGCACAAATGCCCTGTAAGTGGTGGCATCTGGGCAGCAATAAGAAGCAGGGCCACTTGGCAAAAAAACTCCTGAATCACCTTTACTGCCAGAGGAAAAAATGGATCTACACCCCTAGAGGCACATGAACTATCCAGTGCCTTTGCTGCCTTCTCTTGATCCAGCAGGTGAGCAAGGGTGTGAATTCGTTAGAAAGTGTGGGTTGTGGAGAGAGAAGCAGCAAAAATACAGGTTTCTTGCTTCCAGGGTTTCTGTAGCCTCAGAAAATGAGCAAGAAATTAAATTTAATTCCCATTTTTAGCTGGCTTGTTTAGAAACAACCCCCAGTGTTGACAAGAACAGGCATGATTAAAAAATGCTAGCTGGTTGCAAAGCAATCACAGAATCTGTAGGCTATGTTTGTCTGCCTCAAATGTCAAGTGTTACACTTCTGGCACTCAACACTTCCAGGCAGCGGAAACAAAGGGAGCACAACAGGTTATTTTTAAATGGTTTAAACTTTAGTTCAAGCATTTTGTTTTCATATTTTTATGCAGTCTAGCTCCTTCAGCATAACACCTGGCAGCTGTCACGTATATCACAACAATATTGTTTCAAAGCTAAGAGGCTGCTTATTTTGCATGGATCTTTTTTATCAGCGGGAATCAACAGAGCATTCACCAAAATATTTGCTACAATTACCTGCCACAGAAATACATAAGGCAGCAGACAAAATTATATGCACAGACAAGCTCCATCAGTCACAGAATTAGATATATCACTCTCTTAATAGTGGTCGGTAATGAATTTTAAAAGTCCATTGGGAGGAAATGCCTTTCTTCAACAGATCATCACTATATTACAATTAACATTACGTGGATAATGTCTAATGCAGAGTCTCTTACATAATGATCTCCAAGAGATCAAATATATTTCAGAGGGAAACAGCCCAATTGGCTTGTTCCGGTATAGGTTCCGTGCATCTCCCATGGGATGTGGAGGTCCAGACACTTGAACGTGTGGTGGAAACTGCATTAGAGTATGGTGTGGGAGAGCAGCTTTCTTCTCAGCATTACTTGGGACAAATGAAATACAGTTGCCTTATATAAGTCACCTATTTTTTTCATGACTCGAAGAAAAGGCAGAAATAACATACTTGTGCAATATTTGACCCATTGCTGCACCTCATTGATCCAACTTTTTATTGAGAGAAATTAACTACATATTTGCATAAAACCTAGTCCTGCTACTGTCCAGGAAAATGAAGGAAACCCAAGAGGAGAGTCTTTATTAAAAACATGTGAATGTTAAGACTGCATGATCAGAACAGTCTGTCCTGCATCTATCCACATTATTCTTTGTTCCTCTCAGCGTGAAGGTTTTTTGGGACCTCCTGATCAATCAGCCTTCCACCATTTCTGCTCACTTCCAGCCCTGCTGTTGAACTGTCTAGCAAAGGAAGGATCATACTGAGAGGCTGCAGGAGTAAGTGCTGGTCACGTAGTACACGCTGGTCACCAGTGCCAGGAAGTACTCATGACTACCAGTTCTTCCCTCTTCCTCCTACTGCTGCTTTGTCAGACAAATAGATAAGACTTCAGATTAACGAGTTAAATGTGAAGTAAAGACCTTCCAAGAACTTCTCCATGACAGTAACCAATCCAATCCACGTTGCAGAAACTTTGCTATTAGCTTTCAGGGAGAAGCAGGAAAAATAGTAATGATTTAATGTCCTGTCTGTCTCTGTCAGGCAGTTTTTCCTTTGACTAATATGGACTTTTGTATATCAAAGCTTTTTCTTCCTCTGCAAATGGCACTTTTGTAAATCCAATGAATGACACAGAGTGATAGTTCAGACTGTGATTCACCCTGGAGCTCCGTTCATGGGATCAGATAACAGAGCCAGCATAGCTTTGAGGTGTGTAGACATACACATCCCATGCTTGGAGGCTCATCCCGTGCTGCTCACATTGTGAGTGACAGACTGACTTGGGCTCTTGTAAGTGTGCAGGGGGTGAGAGTGGTGTATGTGAGCCGTGGGCACAGCACAGCTTCTCTGAGAGACAAAACCAGGGGAGGTGCAGGACAAAAAGCCGAACTGGCAGCTAAAGCAACCTGTTGCCATTCCTTAAAGCCACCACATAACAGAAAAAGAAAGTCTTGGCCACAGTTACAACATTTTTTTCCCTCATCAGCTGTTGCTGCTACCACTTTTCCTTTGTGTGCTCATTTTTGCATGTCTCCAGTTGCCTGAATCTTCTCCTTACTGCAACCACAGCAACTGAAGCTGTTATCCAAACTATGACTCTGCTCCAAAACTCCAAAATTGCTCAGCGAGTAGCACCGTGACTTCCCAGATGGATGTCTGTCACGTCAAATCTCACACTGAAATCTCTGCTTGCCCGTTAGCAATGCTGGCCTGCTTGCACAGCACTCAGCTAAGCGATGAGCAAGATATTAAACCAAGCTCCTTCTGTCCATCTCACACTGTTCCCAGGTGAAGTCCAAGGAAGCTGTGATAAGTTCTGCTCTTAGAGCTTTGGATTCAATCACAGTTATTGACCAGGGTATAGAGTACAGATTGCAGTCACTGTCACCAGAGGCAAGCTTGGAACTGACCTGCACCTGGGCAGGCGCCAGCTCAATTTTTTAAAAAAGACATTTATTTATTTTATAAAATTAAATTTTGAAATTGTGCATAAATATAAAAATGAATGTATTTTAAAAACAAATGTTTTGACAGATGTTGAAGAAGCTCATCAGCACCAATGGGGGAATGACAGCTGCATTTTCTCAGTAAGGCATTTTGTAATAGAATAAGTCATACAGCAAGTGTTTCATCATGAACAAAAACCACTTCTGTATACAGAAGTGCTGAGCCAGGAGTGCTCTGAGTGACTGATCTGTATTTTGACCACCACCTTCAGTGGCTGAGATAGACTCAGGCAGATTTTATAGGGTGCTCTCTAAATTGAAAAGAGCAATGAGAAATTCAGATCGCTTATCCTCCAGGATTGTGAGATCCTCATTCTCTGCTCAGTCAAAGGCATGATTGTCTGTGTTTGACACGGTTTGAACATCACAGCACTTCTTGGCTGGCAGCCAGGGATAACAGGTTTTTTTAATTAGTCACAGGTCTCTTACTTAATGACCTGAAGATTATTGCAAAGATGCCAGGAATATATATCACCTGAGAAGAGCTATAAGGCTGAATCATCACTGTTTGATATGTCTGTCTCCCTTTTTTCATTAAATTTTGGCTGCACATGCAGCCCCCCTGGTCTTTATCTCCATTTTAAATGCGCGGTAGGTGGGCACTGCAGGGTGCTGCAGTCCAGCCCCTCGCCTGCTCACAAGCCTGGAAAGCCTGCAAGTGGAATGATACACCATCCAAACACAGGGGCTCAGGCCCAGTTAACTAATTACCACCACTGGGATTTTCAGTCAGATAGGATGGCATTTAAATATTGATCCATCTCTAATGATTACAGGACTACCAGTGCTGCTTTCCAGAGGTGAGTGAATGGCTACACTGAAAGCCTGGGCTGTCTCAAGGCAGTAAGATAACTAACCAAATATTCCACAAGAAGATGGTTTGTGTAGTTCTGACATACAACTATCATAATGGGATGTGAACCAGCGATACCTCATCTGTGATTAAGAAGTATTTTTTGTTTACATTTATTTTCCTTTCCAAACGCCTTAACAATGAGCAGAACGAGTGATTCTTGGAGGAGGAGGTGGTTGAATGGAGGCAGAATTCAATATTTAAATGAGCTAGTCACAAAAAGACAATGTCTAGGTGGGCCTGGCTTTGTATTAATTTCAACAGGAGAAATAATTTTTTCCAAACTGTCATTGTGGAGATCCTTTTACTAGTAATAGACTGAAAAAAATGAAATATCCATAAATCAGATGGTATCTATGACTCACCAGACAAACAGCAGAGCAGACTATTTGAGGGAAAACTTCAGGTGAAGTATTTGCCACTCATATTAATTATGAGAAACTGTTGTCTGAAAGCTGGTCTTAATGCATTGCCCTCACGACTCATCACTGCTGCCTCTGAATCACCCAGATAATTCTCAAAATTAAGGGAGAGGGAGGTGTTAAAAGAGGAACAATCAAGACTTTCCTGATTTCCTCTGCATGTATTGCCAAACTGAGGGAAAAAAAATTCACCTGAAGAACAAAGTCAAGATACAAAATGGAAATTTACAGGCAAAATTTGCCACCAACTGAACATCAGCCAGAGTAGCCACAGATGTGGCTGCTATCACTGAGTCCCAACTCTCTGAGTCAAACTACAGAGAAACAAAGGCAGAATTTCTTGACTCTTAACTGAGTTTCTTGCATCTAGTGTTTGCCCTATAGTTCAGGTACAGGCTAAACGTTTTTCCCCCCCCCCAGGTGAAATTTAAGAGATGTTTAGGAAGAAGATTGAAACAGAGTTTGATTGAGGCTTTTATACCAGCTGATTCAAGGGTCTCCTACAAAAAGCTCAGCTTTATGGAGGATAGATGACCCATTTTCATTCAGTCAAACCTTGCAGATTTTTTAATGGTACAGAAATAAACCCATCAATTTTCTACCTAAGGAAAGGTAAAATACAGGTATATCAAGACCTAGATTGCAAATATAAAGTTGATTTTTGCTGTCTGCATTCCTGGACCCTTCATTAGCACTCAACACACTAGTTGCAGGTAGCAGAGACCCTTTGGAGCAGCAGCTGGTGTCTTGGAAGAGAACTACCTGGGCCATGCCTGTGGCTGATGCTAACAAATGTCTTGTTCTGCTCTGGGGGGAACCGTGAGAAGGCTGTGTTGGATGGGCCAGAGGCAACGGAGACCTTTCTTAGCACCATTCCTGCAAGATTCAGCCTTGCAAGACTGCCTTCTCTTGAGCAAGAAATCCCTCTTGGAACAGCTGGCTTGAAGTGGCTACTTGTCTTCCTTGCCTGAACAGATCGGCAAGACTGAGTTTCCAGTTTGGTGAAGTGAAAATTTATTATTTGTGTTCTGCTGCCATGCTTGTGCAAACATTCCAGAGCAGCGCTGTGCTAAAATGTGGGACCATGCCTTTTATACCCTGATGGAAAAGTGTAGGTATGTGGGCAAAGAGCACAGCGTAATCTCTTGGCCTTATTTTGGTTTTCAGTGATCTTATTTTGTCCATGTTGTCTGCATATTGACATGACAACCAATCAGCTAAAACTTAGCTAAATACTGACCTCTCTGATGTGATTTAAAGCTGTCTCGTGGAAAAAAAATTGAAGGATCACCAGCTGAAATTGAAGTATTCAGCAGCAGGGCAAAGAAAACTACAGCACATGAATACAGAGAGGACTGTCCTTATGGTAATTCTGGCAGATGGCATAAGGTTGCAAGCAAGTAATAGAAAATTTTAGAACTAATGAAACAAGATTAGCACAGGCCATACTAATACTAATTCCATTAGTATTTCTCCTCCCAAACAGTTCAGTCCTGATTATATTTTATATCCTCATAGAATTAAAGCACTGTACTTGCTGGCTGCAAAGGGAAATTAGATCAGGCTACTGTTTGTGGATGATTAACTTGCATTTCCTTTTGGGCTAAATGTATGCACTGGAGTCATTTGGAGCTACAGACAGACCCTTTTCTTATGGGGAATTTGAGCAACGGAGTGCAGGGTCCAGTACTTCATCTTATGTGAAATAAACTGGCTAACCACAGACACAGACAAACCAAGACTTTCATGAACTCTCACAAATTTATATGGTTTCACTGCATGAGAGACGTTGCTGACAAAATATGATTAGGGAAAGTTGTGGGACTCCAAGATCTGTTTCTCCCACGCTGTGTCACCCTCCACCAATACATCCCTCCCCATGGTGGCAAGGCAGTTCACTGACGCTATTCCTGCTCCCCGTGTTGTAATCATTTGCTGCTGGTTGTCATCTCCAGAGGCTCAGATCCCCCCAGCTTTAGACACCGAACAGAGGCAGCTGGGTTGGGAGCAATGTCACCTCACACTCAGCAGGCAGGTGGAAGAGGTGCCAAGCGAGAAGCAGCAGCAGCTGCTGAACTCTGTCTTGCTGGAGATGCCTCTCGTTCTCCGTTAGAGGCAGAAGCAGCCGTGGTGATCACACTTCTGACTTAGGCACTCCCTGAAGAAGGATGAGGCTGTCTAATGCAGAGTTATCTATTTTGTTCACACTGAATAATCTTCTTTTGGCCCTTCTTACATCAAGCAATCTGTACACCTGTGGGCTCCATCTCCTGTTGCCTTATCCCTGCTGCTACACCCTCCTACACTCTGGAGGGAATTTATAGATGCATCAATACAATTTCTTAGAGTGAAACGACCCTTAAATAAAGTAAATGTTGGGAATTAATAGGGGAACTGCTCTCTTTTTGCTGCTGAAAAACATGGAAAACCCTATTGGTGTATTCTATTAAAATAACCTGAAAATAAATTATATGCTGCTCTTATGATGACAGTCATACAGATTTATATTATTATTATAAATAATTATACAGTTATTCAAAGCAATTTTGTTATTTGGGGCTTATCACACAAAGGAATAAGGGCAGTGACCTGATCTCTCACATGAAAGATAAAGACACATAAACTTTCTAACCAGCCACTTCACTATGCATGGAGAATAAAACCATTTTTATGCAAATAGAATCTGAGACCAAAATGTCTTTTTTCTTCACCTCCTTTCTACTTCATTATTAAATAAATCATAAAGATGTCACTGGAGACCACATAGAAAGAGGTCTCAAATGGTAGAAATAAGAGCTTTCTGCATTTGTCTATTTTGAATTTCAAAAGGTATTCTAAATTAAAAAAAAGAAAGAGAGGGGAAAGAAAGCATAGTGCTCTTTACATGCCTGATTTCCCAGGAGTACAAACAATCTCTATGCCCTTTAGCAAAAATCCAACAAATTTTCAAAAACAAAAACAAATAAATGAAAATTAAACTATGATCCATGAACTTAATTGATATCCACAGTGTCCAATGCTCTTCAAATTCAAATTACTACCAGACAGTTAATCTTTTTGGCTAATTTATGCAACTAAAGTGTAGATGATAACTTCTTCCCTCTCTCTTTTTATTTTTTTAATGGAGAGATATTCTTCAGTCGTAGTGCTGGAAATTCTGCACATAAAAGCTGATTAATAATTTGGCATCTTTCGTAGATGCTCCATATCATGTACCGTGCTGAGAGTACAGTGCAGAAAGTGAGCAGGGAAAACCAAGCATCTTTGTGTTGAAGAATAGATCAACACTGAATTTGTCTGCCCTTCGAGGAAATACCCAAAGGTAACTACAGTTGTTTTGTGTCAGAGGTTTTGGTCTTCAGTAAATAACATTAAATATCCCAGCTGTAATACAGAATTCTCTGTAGATCAGTCATATCACACTGAAAATTGAACACACATGTATGTCTTACCTAAGAGAGGCACTAATTTGGAGCTGGAAGAGCTAAGTCATGGATATTGTCTACCAAAAAGGGGTTACTCCAGAAGAGATGTTACGGAATAGTTAAGGTTTAGATTACGGAGCTTGTGTTTGGGACAACTTCACTTGGTAGTGAAGTTCTTAGTCCTTGATCTTGTGGATATTTCACTAATGTGACCTAAGGAAAAAAACCTTTGTCTAAATTGGTTGGGATTCCTGCAAATGCTGCATTTCAGGGCCATGTTTGGTACTCCATGCTCCCTGGGAATGTGGGAGAGATAGTTTTGAATGCCTGTGGTGGGACCTGAAGGGAATGTGGGGTGTGCTGTGTGCGCTGGGGTGTGAGGGGACCCTTTCCACTATCTCCATGAGGACCTCTGGAGAGTGGGGCTCGAGCCATCCACCCAAGGGAGCACAGGTGATTTGCTTGCCATGGCAATCCCGGCAGCAGGATTATTTAGTGGATTTGTTTTCCTGACCTTTACCCCTCTGATGGCAATTATTACTCTCCAGCTCTTCCTCCCCTGCTTGTTGGACTGAACAAGCTTGGTGTTCTTCACATCTGTCAACCAACAGGTTGTCTGTCCTGCTGGTCATCTGAACAGCAACTGAAATATAAGCCCATATATCTGCAAGAGTAAATGTCTCTTTTCATCTTGAACCAGGGAGATGCAATGTTTAACCATGCAGGAGTAAGCTGAAGGGTGGCATTTGTGAGGAGGAAGAAATGTTTTAGGCAGCTCACATTGTGAACTAGCATGATGTTTTTGGATGGGAAGAAAGGGAAAAAATCCTTTAAAGCTATGTAGGAACATCACCAGATACACTATTTGAACTGTTAGTTAATGGTAAAATGAAATATTTCCTACCCATGAAAGTACAAATCATGTATTGAATCAGATTCCAAAGATGATGTAGTATGATAAGAAATGCCAAAAGTGTTATGCAGAATGCTAACTCCTGTGAGAAAATAAGAAGAGTGCTTCACCAGTGTTGTCATCACATGAACTAGTCATTATCACTATGTTCTGTGAAAAAGCTCTGTTTCCACAGCACTTTTCCATGATATACTTTAATTAGAGGAAGAGAGTAAATACAGTGGTGTGAAGAACATCAGCTGGGGTTTAGAAAAAAATAAGGGAATATAGCATTTCAGAGTGGGTTGTGTAAAACCACATGCAGGAAAAATACAAAGTTGAAGTTCACATACTTGAAAATGATCACTGCCACACAACAGCAGCCATTTCCTTTGTAGACGTAGACACATCTCAGCTCAGATCCTTAAATCTGACTGCAGCACCATCTCACATCTCACCAACATCACATCACCATCTCAAGTGAGGCATCACCCTCACTTGGTCACTCTGCTTTTTCTATTCTTCTGCACTTTTCTGCTTCTCTTGCTCTGTCTCCAGCCCACTGGCAATCCCATCCTTAGCTGTTTCCCCTGCTCCTTTCTCCCACATCACCAGAACCACGAGCTACTCTTCTCGACATCCTCCTCCTCCTCCCAAAATGACAGTGTCACCTGTGATCTGGGAAAATATCGAGACGCAGCACTCCCAAACTCACATGCCAGCAGGAACTGACATCTTTCCTGTGTGCCTGTTTTTGCTTCTGGTACTCAATGAAGAAAGCTGTGTACCAGGCTGCTGTTGTTTTTCAGACAGCTGCCCACACCAAACGCAAGTTTTGTTCCTTTTCTTGTTGTTGGGGCTGAGGCACGCAGACCACACTTAGGCAAGCTCCCAGGAAATTAACCTAGTACAGAATTCACCTACCTATGGTGAGGTTAGGCTGCCTGGTCATCAGTGTAACTGATAAGAAGAAACAGCACCAATAAATTTCACTGTGAATTTACTTTTTGCCAGCTCATTTCGAATATACTTAAGAAGACAATGTCATAGTAGATTTGATAATTTAAAAGTACTTTTGTTTTCAATTCCACTCAAATATTCTCTAATCAAACCCTGACTTGAAAAATAGCCACAGAAATTTGGTGGTCAAATATTGCTTTTTTAAAGAAAGTCGGAAAAGTCAGCCACCAAATTCAAGTGTCACTGACTGAAACCTCTAGCAGAAGATAAGCGCCCCTTTTATCATATCTCTGTGAACTCCTTCTCCTAACTCTTTGCCTGGCACATGATTGTTAATCTATTATCATAGAGTCTGTAACTGTTGACTATATAGCTGCTTATGTATGTTATATGGTCATCTCCAGACTTAAAGGAAACAGCATGAAATACTACCCACTTGTGCTTACACACACACACACATACATACACACACACAATCTCCTCTCGTTGCACACATACAGGTAATTGCTTTGTTAAACCATGCAGCTAGAACCTGTAAATTATGATGGTTCGATTTACAGAGTGCTGCTCATGAGCTGGTCACCAGACTCTGGAGCGGGACCTGGCGTAGTGTGCAAATCCTTGCACAGCTCCCTCAACTCTCTTCCTTGTATGTTTGGCCCATGTGGAGTTTGTATACATGTGCTGAAGGAGGATTATTCAAATTCAGGTTATACCATCTCTAATAGTGTAATTTTAAGGAAAACATCCTCCTGTACTCGACACATCAGTATCTGTTATCCCTTCATGCTGCTGAGTGTCTAACACTGAACTGAAATGTATTATCTTCATGCTCTCTTTCAATCAAGTCTCAAGAATCTTTGGAGCAAACCCTCTGCCACAGATCTGAACCCAGGAAATCACACTGCTTACTGAGAGGCAATCAAACACACAAGAAGGCTCTGGGTGTTTGCATAGCTTCATGTTCACATGGGGAAGCACTCCAGG
Source organism: Cnemophilus loriae (assembly GCA_013397755.1). NCBI lineage: Eukaryota > Metazoa > Chordata > Aves > Passeriformes > Corvidae > Cnemophilus > Cnemophilus loriae. The sequence continues at coordinate 91,368 of VZTF01000782.1, forward strand.
TGCAGCCACAGAGCTGCACAAGGCAAAGCCAAACCATAGCTGCTCAACCAGCCATGGCAGGACAGCACATACACAGACTTTCAGCAGGTGATGAGAGTTATCTCATGCACAGGATTTCTCTGCCACTAACAGATGCAAATATCTGATGTGCAGAGACATCACCAGCCACTCCAACAGCTCCTGTGCGTGAGTAACTTGGATAACAGCTGGCACAAGCAAGGTGCACTGCCAGGTAAGCACAAGCAACCACCAGCATGCTGCTCTGAAGCTATAGGCAGCCTGTCACATATTGAAACCATCTATAAATCCAGTGGATTTGCTGAAATGACAATTTGTGCTGTTTCCATATTTTTAAAATTATTCTTTAGCATGCAGAGGAAAATGAAGTCACATTTTCCTTAACGATTGCTGTTCCCGCCTTGCTGCACATCACAGCCCTCCGGGGTGACTTCGGAAGCACTGACCTTGGGCGTCGCTGCAGTGGCATTACTTTCCTTACCACTCCCTGGTGCACTCTCCTCGATTGTTGCTGCTGTTGGGGCTTCTGCCTTCTTTGTGCTTGTTTCCAGAGAAACAGGAGTCCCTACTTTCCCCAGCCCACTCACTGGGGTTGAGCTTGGGCTGCTTGGTTGCCGTGACTGGGACTTATACCAGCTAGGGTAAAACAAGGGATCGATGGTTTCTGCTGTGGCCGGCACTTGAGTGTCAGACTCGGGAGTCTGTTGAGAACCACTTGGTGTCACAACAACATCCTTAATCAGGACAGATAAAGAGAAGAACAAGCAGAGTGCACCACGTTACCTTCCTGCTGTAGTCACATTGTTCTGCATGTTGTGTTTTGTTATATATCAGTGCAAGGCATAGATTTGTCCTACTAATATGATCTAAAAGAACTGCAATCAAAATGCGAGGCAAAAGCAACTATCATTTGAATAACACAGACAAGAGAAAGAAAATAAATGAACCCAAAAATAGAACAGGAGGGTAGAACTAGCTGGGAAGGGGGTGCTAACTTAGAAAGGAGTGAGCAAGGGGTTCCTTAATCCAGATAAACCCTCAGTTCAATTCTAAAAATGTAAGAAATTCTGCATAAGAGCCTCATGAACCCATACCAGCCATGAATGACAGGTGTAGGTACCTTCAAATGGCTTGTTGGATTTTAGGTTAAGAACAACACTTTCGCCAATGTGTCTGTTGATATGAGCAGTCAGAATAAGGGGAATAGTGGAGAGAAGCATTTGCCCATGAGCCTTGCCATCAGTGCTGTAAGCCAAGCACTGTTGCTCTGCCAGGAAGAGGAGCAACCAGATGAATTGAACCTCTCTACCTGTATCAAGCTCTCGGGGTTTCTGCACACACAACCTGGCATCACCACTGCATTTCTGCTTTGCCTTTTTACACCAGAAGGCAAAAACTCAAATACAGGTATCCCCCATACCACAACACCCACATGCCATGTCTGACTCAATGCCTAACTATCTCCTAATGGCATTTTACAATTGCTAGAGCAGCATGCTGTACCTTTTTCACTTTAGCATTAGAAATTAGAGAATTCATGTTGGTGGGCAGAATTGCTTATGTCTAGTTCTTGTTTGCATAAAACCCTACATCAGTTAGGGAACACAAGTTTAGTTAAGTCAGTGCAAATCTTCAAATTTTGATGATATCAGTAAAGCTTGATTTAAGAGCATCTTCACATGACTGGTGAAAACTCATACGTGTTTTTAGATCCAAGAAAGAATGAATCTATAGTATTTATTTTCACTTGTTTTATGTGGGGAGCTTGCTACAAACAACGATCCTTTGTGTACTTTCTTGTTTTCACACAGGCCTCTTCAAATATATTCACAGCAGCCTTTACCCTCTCAGCAACTTCACTGAGTAAATTGTGTAAGAGCAGAATTTGCTTAGTTAATGGAATGCAAGACACACTAAAGTAGCACAGGAAGTATATTTTTTAATGTACATCATTTAGAATATGCAGCAATTATGGTCTCATCTAACCAAATTCCCTAAGAAAAGTGTTGGCCTAAAATATTCACACCCTGAACCTGTTTGCTGTTAGGTTGTAAGAGGCAGTTTCCTCTCCTGTTTGGTGTATGATATTCCTGCATCTACCTACACATATCCCAAGGATGATCAGAGCAGAAGGCAGCAAGCGCCATTCAAAGAAAACAGATTAGAAGCATAACCTAAAAACTGGTGGTGGAAAGCTTCCTAAATCCAGAGGGAATGCCAAATTCTCTTAGTATAAATATTTTAACAATCATCTCATTTATAACAGTTAGTCTGAGTTAAATCACAGCAAGCAGAACATTCGTTGTAACGCACTTAACTCCCAAACGGAGTCTTTTTTATTTATAGCTTTTGTATCTCATATATATCTTAATCTATCTAGCCACTAATTTTTTGCTTATCAAGTGATACTTGCACAGGTCGAAGTGAAGTTGCATATACGTGTACAAGGGCAATAAATAATTTTGCCCTCCAGTGCATCGACTGCCTTAGCCCTGCTCCTGACTTACGGTGCCCATAGGACACAGGGGAGCATTTTCTGGCTCTGCCAGGTGCACTCAGCATAGCTGGCAGGGCAGCGGGGCAGCGGAGACATTTACCTGACCAGCTGGGGCAGCCAACACCGGCGCTGGAGCGGGTTCAGCCAGGGGCTCTCCCCCTGCACTCTGTGCTTCAGGGTCCTGCTGAGGTGGCTGTGGTGGTCTCTCTGCCCCTTCCTCTTCCACCTCTTCCTCCTTTTCCTCCTCTCCTGATGACTCTGTGTGGACTTCACCCAAGCCTTCACCATCCTCTGTCTCCTCTTCTTCTCCCTCCTCCTCTGATAGGACACATGTAAAAGAACAGGTTGAACACCATGTGAAGATGGCTTCACTCTCTATGTACGTAAAAAGCCATTTGCAATCACAAGGCAAAGTCAGTGACAATCTGCTGCCTGGCAGAGAGGGTGTTGGTGAAGAGCCTGCTCCCACCAGCCTGGACTGGGCACTGCCATGGAGCTGCCAGCAGGAGCTTTGGGGCAGGGAAGACTAAACATACATGCTGGTTAAAATCTTAAGCTGGCCTTTTCCATGGGAAGGAGGACAGAAATTCCTGTCAATGCAGTTATCCTCATGAGGGATATGCAGCACAGACCTGCGCATTTTGGGGAAAGACTACCTGGGATCTGGCACGATCTGTCATGAAAAAGTCCTTCTTCCAGTTCTAGGTATACGTTTATTTTAATGCCATTGAAGCTGTCATCATAATTCTTTACCAGGTCAGTGGTTTGCAATGCATGACTGGAGGTCTGAGATACCAACATACCTAAACCAGACTGTCAAACTTGGTCAAACCGTTGCTTTTGTGCCATCTGACACATCCTGTGGTCTGCAGTTGTGGCTCAGGTTGTTTCCAGAGGGAGGCCTCTAGCACTGGGTATTCTTTTGTATAATCACACTAGTTATCCTAAAAAATGCTGGCTGTTGTTCAGGGCCATCCTAGCACTTCAGAGAAATAAACCTAGATTTGATTATAATTGATACAAAATGCTCTGGTTACATTTTGTGATAGAGAGAAATATCTGATTCAAGGTTTCCTACTCAGTATCATCATGTGAATCACACACAACTGCTATATAAGAAAGAAATTTTGGGGAAATAAATTACATACCTCTGTCAAAATCAATTTCTCGTATTATTTTTTCTTCTCTACTGAGGTTCACTGTGAATTGGCTCATATTTTCATACCCGTCCTCTATTTTTTCCATTTGAAATCCTTTAGAAGCTTCAGTAATTCTAAAATAGAGATTGGTTATTGGCATCGGATTTGAAGATAAATTTATAAATGTTAAGTGATTATAAAAAACAAGAGTCTCAAGTTTAAGTACTTACTTTTGTAGCAATGTTTTGGCATTCTGTAGAAACAAAAAAGAAATAACTGACTTTTTAAATGATTCAATTTTTTCAGAGATTTTATGCATTGAGAAATAATTCTTACACTGGCAGCTTTTAAAAGTACTAATAAGGATTTCATAAGTAGCAGCCATGACATCTAGGAATGAGATGAAATTTGGATGGTAATTAGTATACAGCTGAGTAAACCTTTCAGTTCTTCAAAAATGTTTTAATTAAAAGGTGAATATGATGGGAAATATGCACAGTTGGTAGAAAAAAAAAAGGAAATATTTTTCCTCTTTTTTTGTATTCGTGGTGAAAAGCATTTGGTCTTTTACCCTCTTTAGTCACAGTAATTACATCTTTGACTATCCATAAGGGCATCCTTTTGGAGAGACAAAATTCTATTTGTCTCAGAAGAATATTGTCCTCAAGGGCAATTCTTTGATGAAAGTAAGTGGGGGTTGTTTTATTTTGGTTTCGTTTGTGGTTTTTTTGGTTTGGTTTGGTTTTGTTTGGTAGAAAATGCCCTTCCAGCCTTTAATATAGAGGAATTTTAAACTTGCAAGACATAAATTCTACACTAATGAATTCATTGGACAGGCTGCTAATCATTCCCTATTCATCTCTCTTAAGTTTATAGTAAGAAAACAGAAGAAAAAAATTAAGTAAAGACATAAAAATGTAACTTAGCACATAAATTATTGAAAAGTTAACAGTTTTGTCAATTTACAAGTGAAATCTGTAATTCTCAGAAGTTCATGTACACATGAACATATTGTCCCACTAAGATATTGGTGGGAAAATAAAGATTAGCTGGAAAATGTTTAAATTCCTATTTCTTCTATGGGAACCAGAAACTGATACACGTGATAGTACATTTATTGCAAATAGCAAATACTTGTGTTCTTGATTTGGATACTATTCACAAGAAGAGTAGTTATTTGTCTGAGCTGGTTCAACTGTTTAAAAAATGAGTTTGTATAAATGTTCACTTGAAGATAACCAAACTCTGAATGGGCCTACAATTGAGAAATGCTTGAATAATACATCAGTAAACCCACCATTCTTTTTCTATCTCTATTTATAGACTATATACCTGCAAAAACACGGCCATTTCTGGTTCTTCCATGAACTGGATTCCTGATTCAACCAGTTTTGACACAGCTTCCAAGTGATCCGCATACTTCTTCATGAGGGAGCGGATGTGTTCCAGTTTCTCCTCTTGGGTTCTAGTGATTATTTGTGTCATCTCATTTTTTCTTTCTTCCAGTACAGAATAGAGATAATCAAATTTTTCACACAACTGTTCTTTCTGTCGTCTGCAGCATTCCTGTGAATCGTTTGGTTTATGTTAAACATGTTAGGTTCTTAAAAGGGTTTCTATTTTTACAGTTACTTGGAAGCATTTTCATCAAAGAAATTCCTCTTTCTGAACAGTGCAAAGGATTCTGAATGACCCCAGAGACTTTTATAATTTTCAAAGTCCAAGCTGCTGGAACAAAAGTTTAAAAACTCTTCTCAAACTCTGAGTTTCATGCCGCTGCAAGCCCCCAAACAGGTTATTGTATAACTTGTGAGCCTGCTAAAAAAAGCAAAAAGGTATTTATGATGTCTGTAGTGATATATCAAAGTCTGCAGAAAAAGTAAAAGCTCCCACCGTATTAGCAGCTGGGTCCATTTGCGTGAACAGAATGGTTTCAAAAGGAGCAAGCATCTCAAACAGCTCTGGAGAATTTTCTTTTTCTACCAGAGTACCTGGAACAATCCTGGCTGGGCTTGATTTTCACATATGCCCTCTTAGACTCTGTTTGGACAAGAGGTGTCCATTATATTCCATTTACTGTGCACTGAATGAGGTAGAGGTTCTGCAGAGAAAATGGTGTATGACAGAAGCATAAAGACAAGAAGGAGGAATCAGATTCCAACCGTATGTTCAGGCACTGATTTTGACATCATTTCTTGAGACACTTCTATTGTCCCTCCAACCAGACAACAGCATCTTTCACTGAGTTAGGGGGATGGGTTTGATGACTGCTGCATTGAACGCTCTCTAAAAAGAACAAACTGCACTTGTAAAGGAGGATTTATGGGGAGGAAATGGGATACAGATTATATATAATGTCTAAGGTCTACCAAATAGAAGTACTTGAGTCATCTGTGTGCCCCAGGGCATAACCTTATTGTGGTTAGACCTGGTTGCGGATGGTGGTGATTATTTAAATCTCTTTCCTAGGAACTGAGGCTGAATCGATTCCTCATCTTTGCCCCTTGAGGCATAATGCTGAGATTCTGGCAGCACAGGATTATTAATAGTCCCACAGTTCTTTTGGAAGTGATAAGACTTATTATTCACAGCACTTGGCCAGCGAGAATCCCACTTTTTTCTTGACTTCCAGCCAGAACTCCTTCCTGAGTGGTGATAGTCTGCTCTGTATCATTGAAAGGAGAAAGCCTTTCAAAGATGTACATTTGGCTAAAAATCACTCTCTGCATGAGGGTGGAGAGGGAATTGAATGTGTGTCTTGATGCATTGACCCAAGTATCCACCTCTGCTTCCTAAAGAGGAGGGCTAGGCTAAACAGGCAGTCCTTGCAGGGGGTGCAGGCTTGTCCTGCCCTTCTGGGAGTCCTCGTCACTTCCCAAGTATTCCTGATTAGTGCAATTACAGGATGGGGTTAAGGAAGTTTTCAGTCCAAGTGAGTCATGGTTTCTGAGTGTCCTTCTATGTTCAGACCTCAAATAATCTTGTTCCACTTCTCTCCTAGCTTTCTCCCTATGAAATGTCATTCAGATCACTTGTAAAACAAACTTAATTTCAAGACAGGTGCGTGCTATCTTTGTCATTTGACACAGGACACGTGTTAGGGGAAGAAGAGCAAGCAAGTGCTAGCGGGGTGCCCTGAGAGATCCTTCTCTATCTTTAAGCACTAATAGATAATATTTCCTGCCAGCAGATATTACAGAGTTGTGAATCTCAAGAGTGAGAGTGCAAAACAGGTTTCTAACTGTAAATGCTGATCTATTTCTGAAATGTTCTCTTTTTGCATAAAAAGTTCCTGTATGAAGCCTCTGCCTGAAGGAATTACACTAATCACATTCTGTGTAATGAAAAAGGTTAACAAATACATGACTTTGCATTCTAGAAAGTTCTCAGCCTTTTTGTTTTTTAAAGCACAGCTACATCAAAAACAACCTTACTACTGAGCATGAGTCTCACTGCTTGTTCCAAAGGACCTGTATTGATTGGCCTATGATCTTAGCATTTGAAAAAACACTGTAATTTTTCCTTTGTTATTAGACTCATTTACAGAGCTAAACAGAACCTAATTATTTATTATAGTTTTCCGGTATTTAGCATTTTGTATTCCTTTTTCAATTTTCAGTATAATATGTGAATTAGGTCTACCTTTCAATCAGTTAAAAGCTATACAAGTATTGACCAATTTTTTTTTCCCTTTTCTGGTTTTTAAGGTTGGATAGGAGCAGTAGCTAAATGTAGAACTGTAGGCTATTACTTATTCCAGCTAAAAGGAAAATGATCATGTATTTTTCTGCTAAAGCAGATATTTATTGTTCTCTGCAAAACGTTAAGCAGAAAGAAGAGACAATCCTGGACTGTGTTATTTCCATGTGTGAACATTTCTGAATTCCAGCTGTAGTTTCTCATCTTCAAGGACAAACTGATTTTAATTCAGACAAAGCTCTTGCATAGTAGGAAGTGTGATTTGCTTGAAATGTAACATGGAAGTGCCAAGGTAAACTCTAAGATCTATTTTCTGCAATCTTTGACTTTAAAGGTGAAAAGCCTGATAAAACATCTGAAGGTAAAATGGCTGCATTTTCCTTGGGCTTTGACTTTAAAGGTTAGATTTTAAACTGAGTGGATGACTCTGAGGAAGCTAGTTTCAGAAACTGTTGTATTTTTTAAGGTATTTTTAGCACAGTGTTTTCTCCATACTTCAGACTAGATGTTTGAAGATTTGTTTCTGGTTCAGCTAGTTCAGCTTAAATGAATGTAAGCTTTTGGTTTTGTATGATTCAAATTTCTGCAGTTGACCTACTTGAAAGGCTTGTTTCTGTCTGCAAAGTCCTGATAGAAGCCAATTTCATCCTTGTGGTGTGAAGGCTTCCCAACTACAAAGTTCTGACTACCATTAATGTGCTCTCTCTTTTACTTGGGCCAATAGTTTTGTGTTCTTTGAAACAAACTCAGACATATTCTGTTCCTTCTTGCTCAGAATTGTGTACATAGATGGTGTAATTTTTTTTTCTTACTAATCAGAATCTATGAATCTTGGATTAACTTCTTTTTCCCTACCATTTCTCCTTTCTGCTCCATCTCTGAAGGGTCAATATAATTCTAATTGGGCTGAGAGGGATGCAACTCCTTCACTAAATGCTTCATCAAACTCTGATCACAAAATCAATTCATATGAGCTTCGTTCAGCCTATTGTTCTGTGATGCTCAGATTGGTCAAAGTTGATGTTTATATTTGCTTTGCTGATGCAAAGCTCTCAGAGGAAGTGAAAACCACTTCTGCTATTGAATAACACAAAACTAATTCCAACTCTTTCAGAGTGAGGCCTTTACCAGAAAGTCGAGTAACAACCCAAACTCTCCTCTCCCATGAGCAATGAAACAAGACTCCTTAAAGGACAACATATTAAAACACTACTTCTGTGCAGAAGGCAAAGCAACCAAATACAGAGCAAATACAGACATACTTGTGAACCATGCTGAGCCTACCCTGTGGCTGAGACTAAGGCTCTGTTCACCGGACCTGTCAGAATTCAGACTAATACTGGTCTTTTACAGCTCTAGAATCTGATCTTAGATGTTAAATGAGCTGGGAGTTGATGGCATTTTGGTGGACCTGCTTTTAACTTCAGTGAGATCCTATTCCACTAAGAATACTGAGCAAGACTTGCTGATGTGGATTATCCTTACTCTTTATCCTCCACCATATAGCAAATGTCAGAGGTGCTGAGCAGGATGCATCCTTTGGCTGAGGCAGTACATTTTGATAATGTACAAAGCCATGAGGAATGGTTTAGTGAAACGATGTAGGAATGCATTTGGGTAAAGTGAGGTCTGTTAAAGAATGATCATTACCAGAAGTTTAAAAGATGCAACATCACACTGAAATAACTGCATTTAAAGAAGTGGTACCTACCTCGACTGTCTTGCAGGTCTCCTCCAGCTGCGTGACAATCCCTTGCACTCTATCATTGCTCCCCACCAGGACTGCAATGCCATCACTCAGCTCAGACTAGGCAGTAAGGGGAGAGCAAGCAGAAGAGTGTTAGGTGCTGTCATACTTCAGGGTGACACATCTAACAGTGAGGAGCAGGAGACAAATAAGCCATACCCAGGATATTACTTCATCTTTCCACCAGAACTGAGAAAAATTGGAGCTTTACATGCCCACAGGATACCTGCTTGTACTTTGGCATTTGTTTCCTCCCACAACACGCTATGAAAACACTGACATTTTGGAACTTTTAATGGAGAAGAAACTGTGGTTTGGAAAGAAGGAAGCACTTTGTTCTAGGAAGTTCTTCTAGATGCTTTTGTCTGAACTGCTGTTTCAACAGGCCCCAAATATTTCCTTTGGGTTTGCTGAGAGAAAAGACTTTCTCTTGAGGGGTTGTTTTTTCAGTGTCTGGGTCTAGCCACACCACTGTGGTATCTCCCTGAGGACTGTAGCTCTTGGCCTTGGAATGGAGAAGAGGTGGCCCACGGACCTGGAGGGACCAAAGTGTTACAGAGTCCCTGGCATGTAGGCCATGGGTTTGGGGTTGTGGTGAGAGGGGACAGGAGAAAAGGAGGAGAAGAAGGTGGAGGCTGAGCCACTGGCACGAGGGAAATGAGTGGAGGAAGAAAGTAACCCGAGTTTGGGGATGGAGAAGATTGTGAGATATCCCTAAGAGACACAAAGAAGCCAGTCCTAGGGAACTTGGGGAGGGTGCTGGGGAGTGCAAAGGGCCCTTGGCACGCTGCTGTAGTAACAGAGACAACTATGTTCATGGCCTCCACAGCTCTGTACAGGATTCTTTGAGGCCATCACAGCTCTGTAAATGCTCCTTTGAAGCATGCATCCTGCAGCCTCCAGGTTATGCCTCCCATCTGGGGCATGACAGCCTCTTTCCACGGGCACTCTGGGAAAGAAGACACAGCTTTCAAATTTCCATGCAAAATGAGTGTTGGGGGCATGGATTCAGTCCAAGAAACTTCCCCTCCTTCTTCCACCTTTTTTTGATTGAAAAGGATGTTTGTAACTCCTTTCCTAAAGCACCTCCTCATTTGTAGTTTACACACACACATGCATCTGTGTGACAAAGTTGCAGGCTGGGATTGCAAACTTGGCCTGTCTGATTGCTTGCCCCACTGGGGCCCTCCAGAAAAATGAGCTGTTTATCTCAGGAGGATAACCCAGTGAGTCAGGTTTTAAATTAACACTGTATTAAAAATAAACAAGTCTTTTACTGGTGACAGCAAGGGCAGAAGATGTTAGGTACATCCTGTGCTGCCAACTATTGAATATTCCTTCATTCACTTGCAGGAGGAGGTTTTTCACTTAACTTTTCTTAAAAATGGGATGCTTAAATGTAAAAGTGTCTGATACATAACTATTTGATTTGAAATGGTCTGTTCTCTTTCCAGTTCTTAGTGTTGGAAATTGCACTTGTTTGTCTGTCTGATCTAAAAGCACTGCAAAAAAGGGATTAGGAACGCGAAAAGAGAGATCCTCAGCTCCACATCAAAACTGGGACACTGTAACGTCTTTCTGTGTGATCTCTCATAAATTTATTTTCCTGTGTTTCTAAACAGTTCTTACAGATTTATAAGAGCCTTTCAGTCACACACAAGAGTGGCAAAGGCACCCCCAGACCCTTTTGGAAACTCGCTGGAAGCTCATAGGAGTACTTTCCTGTTGATGGTCCTGTCAGTTTCTTCAGGGACTTTCAGAAACAAGAAGATATTTACCTTCTGTTGCTGGTAAACATTTGTGAGAGGAGCAACCTGACAGTCTTTGTGGGCACCAAAGATTTTGCACAAGGAGCAGGTGGGCATTTCACAGTTCAAACAATAAATATTAATTCTCTCATCTTCGTGCTCTTCGCACATTGGCTGGTCACACTTCCTTTCAGGTCTGCAAAAGAAAACAAGTTTAAAACAAACATGGTGCTCGTGACTTTCTGATAACAACACTTAGAGTGTTAGCATGAAATATGGTACATTTGTATAGCAGCATCCAAGGCTGACTGAATACACAACATAGATTTAAACCTGTCACATGGGATGACTAAAGAGAAAATGGTACAGCTTAATGTCTTGACACAATATGATGTGATGACAATATAGCAACGTGACTTCGCATGGGGATTCCCATATGAATGAGGAATGTGACTGGGAATGTGACAGAACCCTTGCTCATATTTAAAAATTTAAATAACCTCACTAAGCCTGGACTCAGACTACTCATGTATTTTAATTAGTATGTTATCTAACATCTGTCTGAAATATGAAACAAGTGTAATTTCTTTCTGGTTCATCACGCAAATTGTTGTGCACTTGGCTTAATGCAGCAAAGCTCTTATGGAGGGGACTGATTTTAAGCAAGAGTTGTAGATACTGACGAACCTTTAGGCCTGTAACTCTAAATCTCTGCTGATGAGCTTTTAGAGGCCCTGGTCAGGACTGTCAATATCAAACAGCACTGGGTCCTTACAACCTTTACACTAGGCCAGCAACCAAAACAAGGTGTCACACAAATTAATTTCAGCCAGGTGGCACGTGTCTAACTTTACAATGTCAAACATTTTAGCAGTAGTTTACTCAGCTGTACCCAGCAGAAAGGGCATGGGCTACACAAGTGTTCCTCTCCTGTGCTAAGCCAGGAACTGTCACCACGTTATAGCTCAGTCTGATCTCCTCTTCACCAAAACGGTTTAGTTGTATACACACAAATCTGCACAACCTGCTATGTTAGGAACTAATTTAGTTGTAGCTTCCTTCAAATGAGCCACTTAACTGACATTCCCAGTGCAAGTGACAGCTCTGGTCTGGTGTGGGTGGGCAGGGTAGCGCTTTCCTGAGCCCACACTTTAGGCTTAACACCCTGAGCACATCTGTGGCAAACACGAGTGTGTAAGGCTGTGGTACAGAAGACAGGGGCCAGTAGACTGATGGAAAGAGTGTGTCTGGGGTTCAAGCCTCCAAAAGCCACCACTGTTACTGTGGCAATATTAAATATTTTCAGCATAAACCATTATCCCCTTCTGCTACTGTTTGGAAAGAGAACTATGACTTACCTGTAGCAAGTGGAACAATGGCATCATATAAATATATTTTTTCATCACTAGAAACTATGGAATTTAATGGAATTACATGCGAATCTTTTTTAAAGCCGTTCTACAGAGCTCTGTAGCAAGGAGGAAACCAGCCATTCTATTAAAGCTTAAAATGTATGGGAAAAAATAATCATTTTTTAATATTATATTACAGTAGAGTTTTTCCATACTATTTGGTAGAGTGGATATGGCTTTTTTTTTTAATGACAAAGTACAGATTTTCTCTTCTTAAGGGAATTGAATATGATCAGTTAGATGCATTTTAAAAAAATCTAGCAAGAAACAAAATGTCTCACACAATTGTGTTTTTTTTAATTCAAGGGTGCCCTGGGATTTAAAGGGTTCATGAGGAAAATCTGTAATCTGCCATATAACATGACATACCAGAATAAAACAAGACAAACACTTCTGAAGAAAGCCTGTGTTATTTGGGTCAGATTTCCAGCATTCATTAATGTAAGGCACTTTGTCAAATCCAGCATTGTTTCAGTGCTAGTCAAAAGAGGTGTGTCTCCTCCGTAAAAAATGCTTTACATTGTTTGCAGATTACTGTAAACAGCCCCTAATAGATTCATGTCATAGTGCACCAGTGGGAGGGCCCATGTGTGAGAGCAATACAATGAATTTGAAAGTGATTCATTAAGCCTGAGATAGCAGCTCTTCCTTCAAATATGTACAAGACCAGAGCCAGAAACTACTAGAATTTTATTGGACCCTGGAACGGTGCCATTTGCATGAAAGACACATTACATAGAGCAAAAAGGTGACGGTGTCAAGCAAGTTCAGCCAGAAGCAGCCAACCTTCAAAGGTGCCGCAAAGAGCTGGAAGAAACCTGGCAGAACTCCCTGAACTAGTGGGGCCCTGAAGACAGTGTCAGAAGACTAGAAATAAACAGATTTACAGTCTCCTCCCCAGGCAGTGCAGGAGGAGAGATTTTTAGCACATCGTTCCCTGGTTTCAGAAGGGATCCTCTAGATCTTTGTTGGGGTAGCAAAGACCAAAACACAACATCTAAGTTTAAAATGGAGACTGCTTCTGAAACAAGGGATTAAAGACCAGCTGATAGGAAAATGACTGCATGGCTTTAGTAAGAGAAAAGATTCACCACAGCTGTGCTGGTGACCAGAGAAATGTCGGGTTGCTGAAATGTCCTGAAAACTTCGTGGTCTCATTCTTGGACTCTTCTCTTTGAGATGCTAAGCCTGTGTTTGACTGGTAGAAGCTTATTCTTTCCCATTGAAATTGTGTTTGGACCACACCTGAAGAACTGACTGGGTCCTGTTCTGGACTGCCCAGTACATGAGAGACATTGACATAAGGGAGAAAGTCCAGCAAAGGGCCCCGAAGATGTTTAAGGGTCTACAGCAGCTCTCCTGTGAGGAAAGGCTGAGAGAGCTGGAACTTCCAGCCTGGATCAGAGAAGGCTAAGGGGAATCTTAACAATGACCTTGATCTTATCAATACCTTTGGTTATCTAAATGCCTGAATGGAGGGTGTAATGAGGATGGAGTCAGGCACTTTTCAATGCCAGGACCAGAGGCAAAGGGCACAAACTGAAACACGGGAGGTACGCTCTGAACATCAGGAAACACTTTTTTACTGTGAGAGTGACTGAGCACTGGCACAGGTTGCCCAGGATGGTCGTGGAGTTTCCATCCTCGAAGATACTCATAAGCCATCTGGACATGGTCCTGAGCAATTGGCTCCAGGTATTCCTGCTTGAGCAGCAGGTGGTTGGACCAGATGACCTCCAGAGGGTCCTTCCAATCTCAACCATTCTGTGACTGTGATTTCGTGAGGCGATGCAAAGTTGCTGGGCACATAAAGAAGCACACTTTAATTAAGTGTGTAACATAGTAAGACATAGTAAGACCTTAGGAAAACTGCTGTTAGAAAGCATGTTTTCTGTAGAATTTTTTCAAATCCAAAAAGGTCTCTACTGAAATCCTGAATTCAATTTTGATAGTGTTTTTACTGAGGATCCTAAGACAGCTGTAGCCCTTCCTGTGCCATCACATCACCTGGTGTCTGCACCTGGTCAGGGGATGGAGAGGATCTGCATGACTCTATGAGGCACAGTCAGGTCATTAGTGAAGACATGAAACTGCATTTGCCACGATATCGATGTCGGGCATACAGCGCTAATGACTGCCCTCCACTTGACTTCCTGCTGCTGACCACGACCCTTTGAGTCTGGTAGTATAGCCAGTTTTTGGTCCAGTTCACTTTCCACTGTCCACTCTAGGCCTTATTTCAACAGTTTATCAATAAAGGTATCACAGGAGACAGTGTCTAAAGTCTAGATAAACAGTATCTGCTGCTCTCCTCTCATGCGCTGAGTTAATCATCTCACTATAAAAAGGCTATCAGGTTGGTCATGCTGATTTCTTCTTCATAAATCCATGCTGACTATTTCTAATCACGTTCTTGTCATTTATATATTTGGAAATGGTTTACAGGAGGGTTTGCATGAAATACTTTCTAGGGACCAGTGTGCATGACTGGCCTGTAGTTCCCTTGATTCTCCTTACATTCCTTAAAGACTGGAGGAACATTTGCTTTCTTCCAGTCCAGTCCACAGGAAACTGTTTCAACTACCACAGCCTTTCAAAGACTATTGAGAGTGACCTTGCAATAATATAAGTCACCACCCTCACCACATATGGATGCCTCCTATCAGGATGTCCAATTTTTTTTTTTATATTCTCTAACCTGATCCCCCTCTGCTAAAGGTGAGTCTTCCTTGCTCTAGACTTTCTCACTGGTCTCAGGGTACTACGATTCTGTAAAACTCAACTTAATAGTAAAGTCTGAGGTGAAGGTGGCATTGAGTACATTGGCCTTTTTTACATCCTGTGTTACATGAGGCCCTGCTCTGTTTAGCAGTGAACTCACACTTTCCCTAATCTTCCTTCTGCTGCTGATGCAGCTGTAGAAGCTCTCATTAGCCTTCGTGTCCCTCATCAGATTCAGTTCCAGGTGGACTTTGGCTTTTCTAACTTCATCTGTATGTGCTTGGAGAGTGTCTCAAAATCTTCCTGACTCACCTGTCCGTCATCTTTTTGCTTCTTTTTTAATGTTTTATTTTTATCAGGAGCTCCCTCTTGATCAATGCAGGTATTTTGTCACCATTGCTTGAGTTCCTGTATATGGGGATAGACCATTTCTGACCTTGGAGAAAGGTGGTCCTTGAAAATCAGCCACAATGATGGACTCTCTCAAAAGCAGTGAAAAGCCCACCAATACCCAGGGTAGAAAGGGGGCTTGAAAAATGACAAGGCTGTAGAAGTTCACGTGGACATAAGGATTCTTGTAGCTCTGTTACACTACTATCATGAATGCCCAAGGAAACTATTGGTGCAGGTGAGCTTGGGGCTTCGTCTCGTGGGGAGTTGGAGAAGATCTAGGTGATCTCGCTCCTCATCTCTTTCACTGCAACAGCTTGTGGGGCTCCTCCTCTCTTGGTGTCCTGTGGTCAGGGAGCACATGTCCCTGGCCCAGCCTATCTGAGATCCCCAGACACCCCTGCAGCCTGGCCTAGAGAGACACATCATGCCTTGGGAGTTTGGGCTAAGACCTCGGAGGTGCCAAGGACAGAGGCTTCTGGCGGTGCTGGCTACAGGGCCCTGCAGCACGTCAGCACCATCACAGAGCCCATGCAGGCTGCTCTCAGCATAGCCTGGTCCCTGCTGCACACTCTGCTCCATCCGTACTCAGAGCTGCAGGGACAACCTGTTCCTCAGGCTGTCCCCGGTAAGTGCAAGGCAGAAAGAGTGCTTGACCCTCCCTGATCAGGATTCAGCTGGTAACAAAGCCCAAAGCACCTTTTGATCTGGAATAGCCAGCTGAGATCATTAGAACCTGCCAGATCTTACAAAAAGTCACAGCCTCCTGTTGCTACCCTTTCCTGGTGACAGCAGGCATCCTGATGTTCCTCAGATAGTTTAGGTGATCAGCGGCCTACAGATTTTCAAAGACTGGTTTAATTTTTAGCCAACTCAATTTCCACTGTTTTCAGTCCTTTGCTGTCTTTTAAAGCTTTATATGAGCCACCTCCCGCTTGAAGAATTCTTCCCTTGTGTTGTTAACACATTCTAAATTGGGCAACAGGCTATGCTGCCATCAGCTGGAATTTGATGAGCAATGGGATAAAAGACCATATAATGTGATATTTAGTAATAGGAGGGGCTGCATATGAGGGCTCAGGCAGACTCTCCCAACCTCATAGCCCAGCTCCTGCCCCAGTTTTTATTTAAAAAACCCCTAAATCCTTAATTCAAATAGAAAATCCAATTACAAAAAACCCCAGTACTTTCGAAATAATCTATTTTTGCCTAAGCAGGAGCCAAAGCTTGCTCCCTTTACTCTCCCTTTACTCTAAGTTTACGTGTAATGCAGATGGGAGCTGGCATCATTCTGGCACATGCAGTTATAGTGAATTATACCCACAGGATAACTCGAGGGGAAGAGGTTCCTGTCTGGAAATCACAGGTGCTGCCAGTTTGAAGGGTTGTCTTGGGAACAACAAGGAGGCAAAGATCACATCTCACCCTTCTTCCTACGTATCTCTGCCAGACCCCAGCTGTCAGGATGGAAGAGACTGGTACAAAAGGAAGAAGTGGGGAAGACTTGATTTTCCTTCACTTTTTGCTTTCAGTGGGACAGCATGGGGAAAAGCCATGAGAGATCTGCTCACACTGTCAGGGGAGCCCAAGGAATGTTAGGCAGAGGGAGATAAGTAGCTGAGGCCCACAAAGGGCCAAATAGTTTAGATAATGCTGCTATGCATTGCTGCTACTACACAACCCTGACAATAACTTTCATTCTAAGGACATACATGAAGGTTAAACAAGCACCTTAACCGACTAAATAAACAAATATTCCGGACAAATATGTAAGCAAATATATGTTCTTTTTTTTTTTTTCTATTTCCCATTTTATTCATCTTGTGTTCTACTTTCATGGAATTTTTAAAAAATCCACTAAATCTATTCTTACATTTCTGTTTAACTGTATTTTGTTCCAATTGCCCATGAACTACATGGGAAAGAGGACCTGCACTTTTTTTTTTTTCCCCAGTTAAATACAACTGTGAGCTGAAAACAAAAGCAAAACCAAGGAAGACATAAGGCCACACATGTCCAGCTTATTTGGTCAAATGCAAAGTCCACCGTTGCAGCTTTGTTGATTCATTTCCTCTGAGATTTTCCTGACTGAAATAATATTTGAGTATCAGTGACACACACAGGGGTAGCTGACCTTTACTTGGCACTGAGCGCAAAGGGCAGCAGAAAGGACAATTTTAAGCCAACTTCGTGCTCTCCAGTGCTTTGGAGCTCCAACCTATGCCCAGCTGCAACAGTCCTCAGAGAGATTCAAACAGCTGAGGATAGCCAAAGCCACCGTCAGGCTCCAAAGCGTTCTCTTGCCAGTGACTATCCTCTGCTGGAGGAGGTATCCTCAGCCATCCCAGGGACTGGGTTCTGTTGGTTGTGTCCACCTGCACCAGTGATGCCCTCTCACTGTCCCTGGGAAACCTAGCTCCTTGTTGTGGTGGGATCAGAAAACTGTCAGGGAGCACGGCCAGGATTACACCTTCCAGGTGAACAAAACACCTTGCCATACAAAACCAACTCTAAGGATCCATGCTGGTGACAAAAAACAGCTTCCCTGGGTAAGAACTCCTTGCTTGGTGGCCTGGGGCCAAGTTAACTCCATCATAGAATCACAGAATTATACAATGGTTTGGGTTGGAAAGGACCTGAGAGATCATCTAGTTCCAACACCCCTACCTTGGGCAGGGACACCTTCCACTAGCCCAGGTTGTGTGAAGCCCCATCCATACCGGCCTTGAACACTGCCAGGGATGGAGCATACACAACCTCTCTGGGCAGCCTGTGCCAGTGCCTCACCACTCTCACAGTGAAGAATTTCTTTCTGTATCTAATCTAAACCTACTCTCTTTCAGTTTAAAGCCATTCCTCCTTGTCCTATCACTTCATGCCCTTGTCAAAAGTCCCTCTCCAGCTCTCTTGTAGGCCCCCTTTAGACACTGGAAGGTATCCCCACATAGGTCTCCCCAGAGCCTTCTCTTTTCCAGGTTGAACAGCTCCAGCTCTTTCAGAGGAGAGATGCTCCAGCCCTCTGAGCATCTTTGTGTCCCTCCTCTGGACTCACTCCAGCGGGTCCATGTCTTTCTTGTGCTAAGGACCCCAGAGCTGGCTGCAGTACTCCAGGTGCGGTCTCATAAGAGCAGAGTAGAAGGAGAGGATTATCACCTTCACCTTTCCCCCACTAAGTTCTCCACAGTGGTACCATGTATCCAACCCATCCCAGGGAAATATAGATGAGAAAACATTTTTTTGTTTCCGGATACATTACACACCAAATGCAAGAAATTGCCATTCAGGAGTAATCTTACTTTTTAGAATTAACCCATTCCTCTGCCCTGAGGTTTTGATTCTTGTGCCCAGCCACATAGCTCTGATATGTATTGTTTCTGGCTATTCCTTCTCTTTTATGGACTCTTAAATAAGACTTGATTTCATAAGTTCACATCCCAAACCGACAGGAATGGAGATATTTTTAACAGAATTTTCATTTGGCATTATGGCATATATTCATTTGGCAGGGTACCTTCTGTGTGATATTAAGTTTTCTTCTTGTTTGCACTGTCTGTACCTCAGGATTTTCTAATAAGATTTGAAATCCTTTCCCTTCTTTAGCATGAGAACGCACAGGTTAAATACAAATAAGAATTGTCCGAACTGTTTTTGCAATAAATGATGTTAACCAAGACACTTCTCCCTTAATCATGTGAGTTGCTGTGCTGACCTCAAGGGCCTTGATTGGACAGGTAAGTGTTGCTTATGTAAATAAATATGGCCCAATCCTCTGCTGTAAGTGGAAACAGGGAAGCTCAGCATCTATTTGGATACAGTTTTCTGTCCTCAGTGAGAGCTGACTTCATTGTGCAGCAGTCAGGCATGGCAGCACGATCCCCTTCTGCTTTTCCAAGAGACAAAATGACTAAATCAACCTCATGTGTGTCCTCCGAAGGACACACATTCCCTTGTTACCTTGTGGACTCCTGCTTGTAGATGTCGATGATGTTCTCCACGAGCAGGTTCCTCTGCAGCCCGTAGACGCCGTGTCGGTCCAGGACCACCTCGTGCCTGCAGGAGGGACAGCGGAAGCGGCCTCCCGACGCCACAGTTGTACCTCCCCTGGTCGGCAGGTAGGGGTTGGCAGCCTGTTCTTGCCAAGCAGCACAAGGAGAGGGGGGTATGACCGTGAGAAACCATGAAAACCTCTTCCAAAAGCACCAAATGGTAGGAAACCATTTGTCACTATGCCCAGTGAGAGGGTAATTCCGACATGTCACCCCTGGGAAAGCACCTGGTGACTGCTGGGCGAGGGGCCAGTCCCTCAGCTCACGCTCGGCCATGTCACCACAGCCAACAGCTGGCACTTTCACCTGCTGTGAGCTCAGCCCTGGCCCCCAGATGCATCAACTTCGGCCTTAAATCACTCCCCCCACCCTGTCTCACCAGCTGTTAAAATTAATCTGCCAAAACATGTAAAAAACCTACTTTCCCATTCATTCCAACCAGTGCTGCTTGGGAAGCAGAGCTCTCAGTGGGAAGAAACCTACCTGGAAGATGTCACTGGCGCACTTCCGACAGAGGTTGTGCTGGCAGGGCAGGATCACCACTGGCTTGGTGAACATCTCCAAGCAGATGGGGCAGATCAGCTGTTTCTCCAGGTTATCCATAGTTTGCTGCTCTTTGGAGAACGATTTGTAGCTCAGGGAGGTGCTCATTCCTAGCTTTTCCTGGGGCATACGCTCAGGGCCGCGGCCTTGTGGAGAGGTTTCGGGGTTAATTTCCCTTGAAATAAGTCCAAGGCTGTGCTGCGATCAGAGGCTCTCTGGGTTGCTCGGAGGACTTTGTTTGAACGGGGGGCCGAGCAGAGCCGGGGCTGTTTTTAGCAGCGCTGCGTCACGAGCTGCCGTCCTGCCGTGCCCATATATGCGCGTGAGAGCAGGACAGGCTGGGACAGGTGACGGCTGCCGGGGGAGTGGGGGAGGCTGGAGAGGCCCTGGCTCTCCTCACTCACACATGGCAGCCTTCACCGCCTGGGGAGTTGGGGGAGTGATAAGCAAAGGCCATCTGCCCCCTTTCCTTATCTTTGCAGGTCAATGGAGAGCGAAGGGCTGTCCCAGCCTGCACAGCCACATCCTGCAGCCTAATAAACACTCTGTTGTGAGCGAGCAGCCGTGGCCGTGAGAGGCAGGATGTAATTTTACCCATGTGTTTTGGCAGGCTCTAGGATCCTACCTGTCCAAGGTGTGAAGTACACGTGATTACTGGAGAAGACGATAGGAATGATGGCTGCTCTGGATCTTGAACACTTCAGGGTGTAAACATCTCACCACCTTGAAAACCAGACAAACAAAATTGCCTGCCTGTAACCGTGCTTAAGTTTCTTCTGGTAAGATTTTGGTGTTAGGAGCTGTAACATAAAAATTTAACATGACTATTCGTGCCATTAACTCCATGGGCAGGTTAAATACGCATGAAAAACATTATTTGAATGTCCTGATGAGAAAGAAACAAATGAAATACAGTGTGAAAGGCTTTCATTTGTGCTGCTAGAGAATAGGTACTAATTGTATATGCTCTCTCTCCGTTAGTTTAATTCAAATACATTTTAGTTTTGGGCACTGCTGTGTTTATATCTGTTTATTAGACACTGATATCCCTTTCAGCTTGGCACTTGTTCCAGAGTTATTTTTAAAATGACAATTTCCCAGATAATTTGTGACATGTGATGCCTGATCTTAAGGGAAAGCCATCTGTGCTTCTACTTGCCAATAATTTATCACACAACTGTACAAGCAATAAATATCTCATCCTCAAATTTAAGCCAAAGTCCCTGCATTACTGTGTAAAATCACTTTGCCACCATACTGTACATGTAATCAGAATATTCTCTTCTCTTTAAATCAATAACTACAATACTTTCTCAGTTCAATGTCTTGTAGAAACCTCTAATGTTTAGTCTGCCTCATGACTGTATAGGGCTTGCATCTGAAAAATGCAGTAGAGCAGCTGAGTGAGTGCCTTATGCATCCAGGGGCAGATCCCAATTCTAAAGCAGGGCCCTCAGCCTGCATGCAACATCAGTCTGCAAACTGTGCACTTCTGGAAAATATAAAAGTGAAGGTTTTCATGGATTACTGCATGAAAATGAATACTGTCCTCTGCATGGAATTGTAATAAATAACATTAAATTAAATGTATTATTGACTATTTTATTTTCAGTGGTTCACATGCTTCTTAAGTGTTTGAGTGAACTCCTGTACTCGTTTGCAGCCCACCGAGCTGGAAATTCCCCTGCATAAACTTACACACATTTGTCAGCAGTCCCATAGAAACAAATCGATTTTTCTAAGTCTTGCATTCATGGGAAATTAGTGATAGCTTAGTTAAACCCACTTGAAATCACACCTCTGCTTTGACTGCCTGGTGCAGACAAGAGCCTGGAGTCCAGTGGGAGGAGCTGCTCTAGCAGCTGAGCTGTGGACAGCTGGGGCTTTTGGCAGGGCTGGCAGGGAGCCTTCCCTGGCAGCAGCAAGAAGATATTTCTCTTCTTTCCCTCCCCTCCATGGCTGGGTCAGAGGTGACTTTTTCATCTGGAGGAATCTGAATGCCTCATTCTTGCCCTCCTAACTTTGAGTCAGCTGCCCCTTGCACAGCAAAACCTGCTTCAGTAAGGGCCTGTAAATTAGATGAGGAAAGCCATCCTCATCTGGCAGGGCAGGAACTTCCACCTCACTGCACAGGCAGAAACAGAGAAATTCTGGAGGGAAAAGCTGAAGGCCAGAAATGTCAGCACACAAAAACACCTGCATATGCTGATGTAGGGAAGGGGGTGTTCATGGCATGAAAAAAAAGCTATGCTGGCCCTTTGGAGAATGAACTGAGGCACCTCTGAGGGTATAATGTGCCTCTGCGCTGTGATTCTGGTGAGTTTATACCTACCCGCGGTAACCCCCAGAAGCCTGCTGTTAACTGCCTGAGCGGGACATCTGATGCATCTGCAGAGGACATCTGGTGGTAACAAGGTGATGGACAGCGTGCTGCTGGTTTTCCCCTTTCTGTGTGCTGAAGCACGCTAACATGGAACAGGTAATAAACAGCAGAAGCAAAAAGAGGAGTCAACAAAACAAAGATAAACCCACCTTTTGCAATCAGGCCTGAGCTGAAATATTTTTCCAGCAGGAACATGTAGTCCAGACATGAAAAATTAGTACAGGTTTTTCTGACAAGGTATTATGAACCACAGCAATAAATTATAGGTAAAGAAATGCAGAGGCTTGACCACACTTACAAAGGCAGGATGAGAAGTGCCAGGAAAGCCACACATTGTACGACCACTCTGCAACAAGGAGGAAGAGAAGAGCCAAGTCCAAGACACTGAGGAGAAACAGGAAGATCCTGCAGCTGGTCTTCAGCAGGGACTACTTAGGATAAGCTTCGAAGAACTCACACTAAGAAAGAGCCTGGCACCCTCCTGTTTCTCCCTGGCAGCCCTGTCCCCCTCCTCTTCCTCCCCTTCCACTCCTGCAGGGGAAGACCACCAGCACACACACCTGTCCCCCTCTGAAGAGCCACCAAGTCAAGCCATCTCTCAATGGATAAACAAAGGGCAAGAGGACTTGCTTGAACCCCCCTCCTGGACAGAAACTCTGGATGTCTGCCAGCCATCACCAAGAAGAAATATGGGGTTTTTTTTCAGTATTGCTCCTCTGGGAGCGTTACCTGGCTTTGTTGACATAACCAGAACACTAATTCCTAAAGATAGGCTTGCTTTTACAGACATTACTTCTAACTCCTCTATTTTGCAGCTGAATAACAGCTTGCGGCCTGGGGACTGATGGCCTGGAATCTGGAAAGCTGGCTGCAAAGCAGTGGGTTTAGGAGAGGGATTTGGAGGAGGAAGGAGAGGTTGAGTGATGTCCAGGTTCAGGTTTCAATGCCATAATGACATCTCTGGGTTCTGCATTCACAGAATTCCCCTCTGCAACCTCTTACCTTGTGCCAGAGCTGTGAAGCTTTTGTGTGTCACTCAGAAAATCAGCCCTGTGGCTCCCTTGCATCACTGGAAAACAAAGAGAAAAATCATATTTTGGCCAGAGGATGCTGCCAAAATATGCTCCCACATGACTTGCTTCCCCAACGAGCCTGCAGAGACAAAATGCACTCTGCAAGGAGCAGGCTCCTTGCCCAGGCATCCTGTCCTGGACATGGTGGGTGGTGAGAAGCATCCTGGTCCATGGGGTGACAGTGCCTTGGCCTGCTGCCACCCCACCTTCTGCCTGTCCTGGAGGATGAGCAAGCACCTCACCACCCAGCTCAGGAGTGGGCAGACCTCTACACTGGCAACTGCCTAAAGCAGATGGGAGCTGCCCATCATTCCTTGGGCAGGGATCAATACCTAACCCCCACCCCACTGCCTCCAGCAGCTCCCCACACTCCTGAGGCTGGTGGGACTCACCTACAAGCTTCCCACAACAGCTCAGCTGCTGGAAGAGGACAGGGCTGGTGGATGCCTGAGCAATACAATATCCTAACAAAAATGAGGTTGCCATCTCCAGTTCTGCTCACCCAAATTTGAGACTTATGGCAAAATGACGATGCATCCTTCCCCTCTTCCCATACTGCTAACTCTGCTTGTTGTTCTGGCTGAAAAGGTTTGCATTTTTAGCCAAGCATCCCTCGGGGAGGCTAGGGGGGGCTCTCCAACCATCTCACCTTTTGTCTGTGCCCATTTACCCTGCCATGAACAGTCCCTCAGGAGCAGGTGGCAAGCACCGGCATTCCCACCTACAGCCAGCATGTTGCAGAGACACAGATTTCACTTACATTGGCAACAACTTACCGAGCCGACAAGCCAGCTAT
Organism: Cnemophilus loriae; assembly: GCA_013397755.1. Lineage (NCBI taxonomy): Eukaryota > Metazoa > Chordata > Aves > Passeriformes > Corvidae > Cnemophilus > Cnemophilus loriae. The sequence continues at coordinate 115,580 of VZTF01000782.1, forward strand.
AAGATGAAGCCCTCCTACCTATACAAGTGCAAACTGCAAATTATATTTTGCATTTCATGCTTTTATGTGATCGATATACACTCCATGATAAATACTGAGACTACCCTTGTGTGTGACTCAATTTATGCAGCCAAAGAGAGCCTTTGCAACAGAGACAAGTGCTTTCAAAACCAGTTGCCTTTTGAGACTGACATTTTTTCCACTCAACACACACACACATATATATATATTTGTCTTTGTGTACCTCATATGTGATGACAGGCCATATGCGGTCAGTATTTGGAGACCTTCTAAAAACAGTCTGAGGGTTGGTTTCAGATCTCCAGGAAAACAAAGACCAGCACAGGAGATACTGACATCTACAGAAAGTTCCTTTTGCACATATGAAATCACAACAGAAGAGCAAAGCTCAAAGCATTTCCAAGGGTGACTCACTGGGAGCACATCAAATATATGGGACATGAGATTTCAGGAACAAGCTACAAAGACCAGACAGAGAAATTATGTCTGCCTTTTTCATTTGAATAGAGGATGGACACTGCCCTGAGCTGAACTGTGCTCAAAAGTAGCCTCCTTCTGGGCTTAGTCACACTCAAGGACCTTCCACAGTTTGCAGCAAACCAGGAGAAACACGGGATAAAGGGGCATATGAACTAGATAATAACTTCTGTTCCAAATTAATCAGTGGTACCAACATAAATTATAGCAGACAAACCTCAGAGATTTGGATTAAAAGATCCTGAAACAGTGAGAGTCTGTGGACAAACTGCATCAAGGACTCATTCCTGTATGCTGTAGTTCTCCCATCATCATGACACCAAGACACAAGGGCACTGCCCCACCTGTCTGCCTGGGAGAAGGAAGATCCTTTGGCTTCCTTCTGCCCTCCAGCAGTGCCAGCAAGCCAGCATGAACCTGTCACCCAGCTTTAGGGGACACAGGGAAACAAAGCCCTCCCGAAAGAAAGTCCTGGTTTCCTTAGAGTCCTCAAGATCAGGATGAGAAATGGTGGTCAGGCCATACCCTTCAGGCAGGCAGGGTGACCCTGCAAGGTGATTAATGTGAGGCATTTATCATGTTCCTTGCAGTTACATGTATTGTCTAAAGTCTCAAAAACAGTGAGCCTGAAAAGACTGGCTGTAGGATAACAAACACGAGATGAACAGTTCAGCATCTCCCCAAACCACATGCAACTTTACAAACCCGGAGATTCCCAAACCGTCATCCCCTCTACATATCACTGCTAGAAAGAGATCCATATTTCACAGCCAAGGCATAAAAGTACATCCAAAGCACTGGAGGAAGTATTGCATATGGGAAAGGAATAGTGCTGCGCTACTGTCTACCTAAAAATAGGTCCTTTCCAGGGCTAGGGACAAGTTTCACAGATAACAGGAACAGGCTTACTTTTCCACACCCCCAAACATACCCTGCAGTGAAAATGAGACATGAAGGAAGAAAGGATACAAGTAAAACAAAAGCAGTTAGAAAAAAGGGAGAGCACACCAGTTAGAAAAGTGGGAAAATCCCACTTCCTTTCGGAGAGTAAGCAACCAAGTACTTTACTATTTTACCACAACCCTCTGCTTTTCAAATGCATCCCTGACCCTTTCCCCTCTACTTTGCTATCACAGCATCCCATGAGAGCCTGTCTGTAAATCATGGCTAGACATCTCCCCTACTAGCAGAAAGGCAGGAATGGTGAATCCTCCCCAGGTACCTGCATTTTGTGGAATAACAGGGGTGTTTGATTCTGGAGTGCAGGAGTTGGTGTTGTGGCAGTGGGGAGGAACAGAGGTGGCACAGCAGGGGCAGTGCTAGGGAGCCTCCTCAGCATACCAGAATTTAAGGAAAAGGGTATTGCAGAGTTTAACAACAAGAGTTTTGACTGGGTGATGGATTTGATTTCTGCTCTGGACTTAACAGGCCACAGCACTCCAAACCCTGCTGCTGCAGCCCCAGCTCTGTCAGTAGGAAAGGAGCGTGATGTTCAGTAGAGAGGGTTTGTGTTTCACAGCACAGATCCAGCTCAGGCTCCCCAGCTGGCATCAGCTAATCACTTCACAGGGATACAGCCCTATCCCAGTGTCAGGTTTCTCCCTAGCCCTGGTCTGCTTGACATAAGCCACTCTTGATGCTATTTCAGTATGCTCTCCGTTGCTCAGCTGGCAGAGCAAAGGACTGCGGATATTTTTTTTTCCAGGACAATGCTCAGGTCTGTAGTTCAAAGGAGAGACTGATTTTAAGTTTATACTCAGCACAAACTTTATACTACATCAGAGACCTGCTGAGACTCCATCCCAGCTCCCCAGGATGGTCTAGGTTATGTTCTCATCCACTCCCATCTTGAGGGTCATTCTTTCAGGACGGAATAGAGATTCAGGGCTTGAAGATAAAGGGTCAAATATTTCCATATTACAGCTGAACAAAAATACTGTGGGAGATGGGCAGGAAGGTTTTCACACAGTAAGTTGCTACCAGAACCAGTGAAGTGTCTGTTTATCAAGTGACTGGTGTCAGAGGTAACAAATGTTCTTTGGTTTTTATTTTTTTCAAATTCTTCTGATTTCCTTTTATTTCCCTCTGCTATATGCCCTGCAAATGCTGTCAAGGCATATAGCAAAACCAGCATGACTCTTCATTCCTGAGTACCAATGCCTTTTTTTCCTTTTCAAAGTCAGATAAGAAGAGCAAGTTTCCCTTTTGGCCATTTTCCAGCAAAGTTCTTTCACTCACTCCTTCACATGAGATTTTTGTGAGCATAGGGGAGCACAGCACTTGAGAGAGAGATGCACGCATTTGCAAGGAAAACAACTGGAAAAGCCTTCAAGCCAGGCAATTATATCTACAATCAGGAATGCCATCCACTGTGACATTGTGTTCATTGTACCAAGCAGCAGTTTATTGCATTAAAGTCCTTTTGAATTATCACTTCAGGAAGTATCTCAAGCACGTCGGCCCATGTCCACACACGTGGTGTTGCATCACCCTCTCCCCACACCAGGCTGTTCCCTAGGAGTCAGCCCTTCTGATTCTGGCAGAGTTTAGGGAATGCAAGGGAAGAAAGGGTGCACAGCAAGTCCTTTCACCACAGAATAACTCAGATTTTGTGTGCCTCCCAAAAGGCCCTGACCTTGCCACAGAGGGGGCAGCTTTGCAGTGAGATTTGTGTTTTGCCTGTGCTGATTGAGGATGCACATCTCTCACTACACAGTTGTACCCTCTGGAGTCAGGATTGGGCAATATGAATCAATAGTTCATGGCAGTAGACAGCACCATAATAGTCTGATACCACGATCTGGGTGGAAGACAAAAGAGTTGGAGCTGGCCGTCTTCCTCTCCTTCCAAAATTCTCCCCCTGGTGCAGCCAACACAGCTTGTCATCAGCCTGGAGGGTGACCCGCCGTGACCCCAGCCATCAGCACTGAGGAAGGCTGCTCCAGCATTGGAGGGAAGGTGTGCTGCTTGAGCCGAATGTGCTCCTTTGTCCCACCACTGTGGTCAAGAAGCTGGGAAAACAGGGCACCACTGACCCCACATCCCCTGTCACTGCCACCCTTTAGATCAGGAGAAGACAGCTGAGGAAGAGAGCAGGCATATGCAGGCCACAGGAGGGCTGGGTTGTGGTGGCAAAGCAGAGCCGGATCAGTGCCAGAGCTGCTGTGCATTTCCATTGTCACAGCAGTTAGAGCTGCACTGCTAAGGAAGCCTGCAAGCAAGGAGAGATGGTGTAAAGACAGAGCCTCTGATGGATCTGCTTATTGCAAGTTTTGCTTCCTCATGTCACTTGTGTTGCTCTTTTTGTAATGCCAGGGGGTCAGCTCCCCTCATCTCTATCCTGGTGCAGGTGTGCAGACAATTTTACTTCAGGGAATCCTTAGGTGAGAGGTGACAAGCTGGAGCAGTACACGGCCTTGTTCTGATGCTTCTGATAATTCCAAAGCCTATAATGCAAATGTGAGAGGGGTGATAATAGATTTATGTAAGAGTAGACTACAAATCACATCTCTGAGTATGGCCTTGGCGCTATTTCCATCCCTAATCAGTGCTATGAAGCACTTCACAACAAGCCGACGGCTTTGCAGCAGCATTGTTTTGTGCAGAAATTTGTATTCAAGGCGCCTTTTAGGCCTTGGTTCCCCATATCCCACAGTGATGCATCTGCTACTTGCCATCATGCTGCTGGGACGGGCTGCTGCGGGATCCTGCTGGGAGTTTCTCTCAGGACTGCATCTCTCATCTTTTGATAGCTCAGCTCCCAGAGTAGAGGGCTGCAGTGCTCTCAGAGTAATCCTTAGTCACTGGTTCTAATTCCACTTCAAAGGAGAAGGGATTTCGTCATGAGGAAGAAGATTTCTACTCATCACTAAACTTCTTATTGGACCCCTGACAGACACACTGAGGAACCTCAGGAGTCATGTCCAGAGCCTTTTTCCCATTCCATGCCAGTGTCCACATCTGCCTCTGCCATCCCTGACCTTTGTTGGAGGTACTTACCAGGGACCTCATTCCTGCAGCCAAAATGGGGCAGGCATGGCTATCACTAACCTTTAGCATTCCAGAGAACATGGCAAGGAGCCTGACATGAGCTAGGTGGCCACAGGGTAACAGTTCACTGTCACGTTCAGCTAGCAAAGTCAGCGGGCAATCAGCAACACTGAAATCCCACTTAATCCAGAAGAGATGAAGTAAGAATGGAAATAAAATAATTCATCCATGACAAATCCATTAATGTCCATCCAAAATAGATTATATTTATGCAATACTTAAAAAAACTATACAGGCTCCTATCTTTGCTGATCTAAATTGGCAAGACCTCTCATCCATCATCAGGTATTCAGGTGATTGCCCTGAGAAGGGGTGATGCTTCCTTAGAAGCTTCTCCTGAATGTAATGTCTCAGGTTGCATTCCCTGGGGTGCTCCTGATATGTCAGGTCTCATAGCTAGTTCCTTGGACTCCTGGAATGTATCCAGACAGGATGTGCATTCCCAGAACTGAAGTCACCCACTGTTCCCTTTCAGGGAAGTATATCTCTTTAACAAGCCAGGTGTCATCCAGTCAGGCAGGAAGAAGGTGCCAACTCTCTCGTCCTTTCTCTGGTGACTTGTTAACATGTTCCCATGTGAAATGTTCTTTACACCTGACCTCACAAGGTACATGGAGATATGGAAATTTAAAAATAGAGCATCTCAAGGAGTCAATGGGGGGAGCAGGAAGCTTCACCTTTCTTCATCTTGGTGTTCTCATTTTCAGCCTTTCCCTCACTTTACAGCTCTCTGAGGGAAGCATGTCCAGCATGTGGGAGGCAGGAGAGCCTCTTGTCTCTGACCCCAGCCTGGTGTTGTCCCCACTCCTCCTTTCACCCCAAATGCTGCAGGAGCCATGCAGGAGGGCAGAAAGGTGCTGAACCATTTCCTTCCAGTTTAGGGAGGAAGCCGTACTGCCATTTGGCTAATGGATATCTCTGTGTGGTCCCTGTGTGAGGCCACTTTGTAAGACTGGCAGGAGAATGTTTGTTGAGGGAAGTGGAAGATGCAAAGGAAAAAAGACACAACAACAGGATATGGAAGGAGACTGTGTGTGCATGCACAGCAGTAAGTCCCAGGATGTCCCCTCCACTGAACAAGTCCTTTAAAAGGAATTTCTCAAGCCCAGCACAATACTTCCACCTCCTCTGCTACTTTGCAGCACCAGAGCAACCTGCTTCTCATCCTTCCCACATCAACCTTCATCTCCTTTATCCTCTTCCATGAAAGGGTGGACTGTCTCGCCCTCTCCCTGAAAAGACAAGTCCCATCAACCAGGGAGCAGCCTCTGCTTGAGCAGGCAGGGACTGCTCCCCTTGCTTCTATTCCCAGTGCGTTGCTTGAAGCAACACATTCCCTCCAAACCAAGGCTGACTAGACTCACACACTTTGCTGTATGCCCACCAGAATAATAACAGCAGGCAGGGCAAAGAAGAGATGTTTACATTATTACAGAAAAAAAAAAAAAAGAGAAACAGAAAATGGTGGCATTGAGACATCAAGCCAGTGCCTTTCCCATGACAGCACTCAGGCTTCGCACTGGAGCCAAGGTATTGTTAGCTGGCCAGGTAGTGCTAAAGGAATGAAATCATTCTTATTTTTGCCAAGAGGAAAGGCCATCCTGTCTCTTGAATAGAGAAGAAATAGGAAGAGCTCTATACCAAATCAGTGAAATTCGTAGGACTGGAAGAATTTGGGGTTTTAGCAGAAAATTTTTTAGAACGTGAGAAGTGCTTTGTTGCCCCACAAGGAAAAGCTTCTTGGTCAACACAGCCTGAGGTGTAAGGTGTGGAGGAAGGTAGACTGTCTGCTCCTTACTGTGGCAGGAGGGCCTGCGGCAAAATGCCTGGATATGAGGGAATAGCCGTGCTGATTTAATCTTCAAAGCCAGTAACTGAAGCCTGGTTTTCTCTCATTTCCCCACCTACCTTTTTTATTAGTTTATCTGTCTTGGCAACCGTGAGTATATGTTTTTCTTTTTGTCTTAACCTGTCTTGCATTAAGTATGATTTCAGTGTAATTGGATACTAATGACTTGCTTCTTGCCAAAGGATGTGGTAAAACTTCACGTAGAGCTTGGGGCACCTTACCAGCTCTCTGAGTTGCCAGCTTGTTCTCCGTGATATCCAAAGCATTGTGAGCAAATATCCAAAGCTATGTCCCTTCCTTCAGCTGCAGCCCCCATGCTCTTCCCCGGACAAGAGTCAGGCAAGGAGAAGCGTCTTCTAGAGATGAATTACCCCTTCTCATTTCTAGCTCTTACATGTATTCACTCCTTTATTGGTCCACTAGCCTGAATTCCCAGCTCTGGCTCCAGCTTTCTCCAGGTATTTGGATTGTTTGCTGCTTGACCAAGTCTTTGTTTCAAATCATGAGTCTTGGTTGCAGCCCTCTCTATGGTTCAAGCAGGGCCCATCTCACTGGGTCCTGCTTTCTGAATTACCAGACACCATGACACAGCTGTCTTGAAATGCAGTACAGGCTGCATTAGGCAAAACGGAGCAGCCTTGTTTGCTCAGAGAAATTCTGTTAGAGGTACATGGAAATCCGAGAGACTATCCTTCTCTAACATCATCCTTCATCTCATCACTGCAGAGGGGTAGCATCCCTGGGATCGCTGAGCTAATATATGGAAGCCCTCTATCCTGCCTGGCCTGGGCATGTAGTGGATCATCTCTCTGGCTCCCAGCTGGAGGAAGAGGTGCAAGTCCAAGATGCCCAAGTAGAAAAAGGCACCACCTGACCCCTGCAAACTCTTGTTTGCAATTACACCCTTCCTGTTGTTATACACCACCCATTTGGACATGCTCACCCCTTTTCATTCACTTTGTGGTTTTTCTGGTTAATTTGGGGAAAAAAAAAAAACATTTGCAAGAGAGAAGCTACTTGCAAGTCTTTGCTTTTGAAGGATGTGCTCCTCTCAGTTTACTCCCATGCACCAGCCTGAGGCAATCAGGAAGAATTTGGCCTCATCTTCACTGCCCATCTTACTTGCACCTGCACAAAGTAAAGTGAGCAAGGACAAAAGTGAAGAGAGATTGCAAATAACAGGTCTTAAGTGAGCTGTCTGTGGACACAGACAGTGGCTCTACCTCTCACCTACTGAACACATTCCCCACTTTTCACTCCTTGCTCCCACTGCATGTCTTTTGCTTCATTACCTCAGCACAACACTCCTCCTCCAGGCTGCAGTTTGGCAAGCACCTGCAAGAGGTTGGGCTGCCCTGGCCAGTGGGATGGGGCAGCCCACGCCTCTCATGTACCTTGTGCTGGCCCTGACTGCAATGTCTGGTCCCCTTGTTAGCACCATCTGAGCTGATTCACTTTACTGACCATTGGAAAACTACCCACCTTGTTGGATTATCAAGTTGACTCAGGTGCCTGGAGTGATCACAGACAACTAGAGCTAGGACAAGGCAAGCTGTGTAGTTGAGGGCAGTGGAGAAGAGGGGAGGAAAAGTCCCCTTTACTTTGGACCAAAGAGCTGCCAAACTGGCTCATCCTCCTTTCAAACTTCATCCTCAACTTCCTTATTGTTATCCAGAACATAATACCTTCAGTACCCCACAAGATAGTCCGTGACTTGAAGGAGCACTCATGAGCAAGTCAAGCCAAAAGCCATTACTTATCACAGCAGTCGGGCAAAATCACTGCTGCCAAGAAGGTACAGTAGCAACACATGTTCAAATAGGGTTGTGGTAATTAACGTCTGACTCCAACAGCTCCCAGCATTTTCCATGGCAGCAGGTTGCATGAATCCCATCCTCCTTCTAAGGAATGGAAAAAAGTGCCATTCATGTTCTCTACCAACCTCCCTAATGTATAACTGGTTAACTGTTTGGGTTTGGTTTTCACTGGCCTAATGAAACTGGGGCTAAATATGCAGAGTTTTTTTCCAGTATCCTGGCTTACTCTGGTACAGACCTGTTTAAGAAAGCCTGAATGCGCAAGTGTCATGCCAGAACTCAAACATCAAACAAAGGCTACTGTGGGAAAGAAGCTTGAAGTTCACTGACACCAACTTATTGTCAATAATGGATCAACACATTTGACTGCCACAAGGTAAGCAAGTGTCAGCAAGAGGTCCTGAAGCTGAATCCAAAATGTCATAAATCCCTGGCTCTTCTTGGAAAAGCAAAACCTATTTTGCACGTGATTGATGAATGAAAACTGGAAAACAAGTTCTTGGACCTTGTGGCTTTTGTGGAGTATACCAAGTGACCAAGACCACAGTCGCTGGGACTCCAGTCGCCTTTGTGAAGCACCAACCCGATGCTCTTTATGAACTCAGAGGCAAAGCCTTTTTGAACAGTTCAAAGCGCATCGTCTCTGGCAGCTGAGCTGCAGGAAAAAATTACACACTAGAGACCAAGAGTAATTCAGAGGTCGGGGCAGGAACCAACGTGCAGACGTGAGTCAGGCGTGTTGTAACGGGAGAGGTATCGGTGTGACAGCGGCGTGAGGGTTGCCTGGAAGATGAGGTGCCGATGCTGTCTGACTGCCTTCAGAGATGCCCTTATCCTTCGGAGCAGATAAGCTCTGTGTCAGTCCCAGCCCCGCAGGCCCTGTCTGTCTGATCTGGAGTCCTTCCCGGACGCAGGACCAAGCGTGGAGTGACGGCTACGAGGCTCGTCTGCTACACAACCGTGGAAGCAGCAGATCCCGCCTCCTTCTCCTACCAGCTGCTATTCCTCCTCCAGACACCATGGGAACAGGCAGGCTCTGCTGGCCCAAATGGCTGCTAGGGGCAGGGAGACAACAGGGTTTATGAGCGAAGGGGCATGACACATCTGCCAGAATCTGGGAACTGGATGATATTATGATGTTTTTCCTGTTTTCCTTTCAGCACAGATATTGCAGCGGGTGACACAATGGGACTTTTTCTCAGCTTGCACTTGCAAAGCTCCTCATCACAGTGAAGCAACATCAGATATGGAGCTTGGACACAGACACTGGGATTTCCACTGTGCAACCTCTGTATTTCGGTGGTGCTAGACATCAGACAGGGTGTCCCCTGGGGTCCCTGTGGGGAGGTCCACCACTACCCTCATTTAGAGCAATCAGCATGAGGGGGCCAGTGGCGCAATGGATAACGCGTCTGACTACGGATCAGAAGATTGTAGGTTCGACTCCTACCTGGCTCGATGTTTTCAGTTTTATACTCCTTCTCGCCTTCCTAACCCTGGTCTTCCCTGAGGTTCCCGCCCACTCTCCTGTGCATAGGTGGAAGGAAAACTGGGAAGCTGGGATGATAATTAAAAAAAAAAAAAAAAAAAGCAAGCTATTCAAAAGCTGGAGATGTGAATTTGTGTTTGTGTGTGTTGGTACCCACACATCCTGCTCAGCGTCCTTAGGAGTTTTCAATTGGGTCAACTCTACCTCCAAACAAACTTATTTTTGAAAAGATTTTATTACGTGGATCTTTCCCAACCCCACTGGGAACCTCCAACATTCAAGTCTATTCCCAGCATCTTCCAGTTCTCCACTGTCACGCTCCAGCTTGGCTGACTCTAGAGGATGCTCATTTATCCAACTCCTCCTGCTGAAATGAGGCAGGGGAATGTCCTGAGGAGATAAAAATCATTTCTAAGTGCCCAGGATGTGAGCTTGAGAGAGCTGCTGATAGTTGAGGGACCCTGAAATCCCACTTAGGTCAGGTGAAGAGTAGGTACAAAAAGAAGCATGTGTTTACAATATTCAAAATAGATACACTGACAAAGAGTACCTCAGTAAAGGAATAATAAAGTTTCGGGTACTAACAAAATCAGGAAAGTGCTCTCTTGTTTCCAGTGGTTTCCCACCTTTGTGATCAGCAGAACATCTTGTCTATGCATGTGCCACATATCTCAAACTGCACCCATCAGGAAGCACCTTGTTGTGCAGGAACATTTTCACCATCTCTCCTTCGAAATCCTTCAGGGAGACTGAAACTTTTTACCCTCATACTCCCATGAGATTTATTCTGTTTTCCCTTTCTCCAGCAAAAGGGACAGCTTTTGTTTGAAATACAAACAAACCTTTTCTTACAAGACAGGACCTGAAAATTTCCTTTCTGTTGGAGCAGGTGTCCCCCCTGTACCCATCAGGCTATTTAAAAACACCTCATCCCTCTGTTTGCCTGAAGTGCCCTACTCTGGTAACCAGCCCAGTGTATCAGAGCGAAATGTTGTATGATTGCGGTTTTTATAATCTCTGGCATCCTTCATTATTAAGTGATACAAATGATTGAATAGACTGTACACACACAGCTCGTTATTGGCCCTTGCTGGAGACCAGATACAAAAATAATTATGCACTTGCAGGTGACTGTCACTAATAATGTGCACCTAAATGAAGTATTTCACAAGTTACACTGTCATGCAAGCACTGAATATTTTGCTACTGTAGTGAAAAACATTTAGTACCTTTAGATCCATGAGCATGTCCTAGAAGAATGGGAAGCTGAGCCAGTCACATGAATATAACAGGCCATAGCTCAAGAGGCAGAGACCAGTGTCTATATTTTGCGAGGGTTTTTGGTTTTGTTTTTTTTCTTTCCTGGCTTTCATTCTCCCTCAGGTGTATTATACTCTTACACAGAAATGCATGCATGTCAATTCTTTCTGAGTGGGTGGGAGAGAAAAAATATCTTAGAGATGGAGATAGAGGGAGAAAGGAGATGATCCTTTCTCTTGAAGAAAGTCTGTGTGTGCTTTTATTTTGTGAGCTATCCTTTAGGAGAAGTGAAAAGAGTTGCCACTGAATCAGTGAAAAGGAACAAAGGAGTTTAGAGACGTTTATATAGGAAGGGTTGAATCTTGGAAATAAAATAAATCTTTGGCCTGAGACAGAGTCTGTGCCCTGTCCCACACCAGGGAATGGCACAGGGATGTGCTTTTGGACTGTGCATTCAGATTTGACTGGTAGCGAGTACAAAGTTGTGTGGATAACAGACAGCTAAGGAAATGGATGTCTTTCCTCAGTTTGTGTTCACTGAGATGCCTCCGTTCCCTAAAAGGCAGGTTTTCATGCCTGGGTTCCTCATGGGACAGTTCCTGAGAGGGATACACTGTACCGTGCTGGAAGGGAGAAAAAGTTGTTGGTGGTGTCTGTGTGTGTATCCATACACATGCACGAAACATCCTAACTAATAAAGAGGTATCTGGGGCCAGGGACGTAAAGCACAAAGAGAAGCAGTGTGCAGGTCTGACTCCTGCCGAGCTTCATAAATCTGTTTCCCTGCTGATAATCTTGCTTGTACTATATTCCCACAGAGAGTGGGTCTTCCTTGCTCTCATATCTGAAATCTACCCCTGAGAAACACTCCCACACAGAGAGAAGACTCACTCGGGGTTCTGTTGAAGGAGAAAACTTCACTTCCATTCTCCCCCTGCTATGCAGACAGATTTGGACACTTTCAGACACGTTTACTCTCTCCAATCCAGGAGCTGTTGCCAAGCATGTTTTTCTGCACCCCACGTAGCACCTGTAATGGAAAAGAAGACTTGGAGGAAAAAGGAAACAATAGAACACAGGAGAGAAAAAAGCAGAGTACGAGTGCTGGCTCTCTTGTTAACTATGTCCTAAGCAAGCCCACGTCTGTCTGCATTGAACCCCTCCTGTGTAAGGACCTCTATGAGCCCTCTCCCTCTGCTCCACATTCTGCTAGAACATCCCATGTCACTCTTTTTGGCACATCCAAAGGACCAAACACGTCACATCTGTCGCCTTAAGTCAAGAGATGGTGGAGGACTTTTATCCACTCCTATCAGCCAGGGCGCTCACAGCCCTCATTTATAAGGATTATCTGGCATCACAGAAAGCCCAGTTAGTATGGATTGTTTGGCATCACATAAAGCAACATACAAAATGAGGAGAGACTGTCCAGAGCAGAATACAAAGGATCACCATGGAAAAAAAGACCTAACAAAACTAGCTAAGACTGCACTAAAAACGCTAAATTACTTTTTGGCTTCACATAGGAGAATGCCAAGTATATATTATTAAGTTGAGAGGAGATCTCATTAAGGCATATAAGTATCTCAGAGGTGAGTGCCATGAGGATGGTGCCAGAATCTTTCCAGCAGTGCCCAGTGATGGAACAAGGAGCAATGGCCATAAACTAAAGCACCAGAAATTCCAGCTCAACATGAGGAAGAACTTCCTTACACTGAGGGTGGCAGACTATTGGAACAGGGTGCCCAGGGAGGTCATGGAATCTCCCTCTCTGGAGATGTTCAAAACTCACCTGGATGATTTCCTGTGTAACCTGCTCTAGGTGACTTTACCTCAGCAAGGGGTCTCCAGAGGTCCCGCTCAATCCTAACAATTCTGTGATTACGATAATATATTATTCATTAAGTCTCATTAAATAATAATTAATTATAGTTTTATTAAATATAATAATAACTAATATTATGGAAAACAACAAAGCACTTCCGAAAGCATCGCTGCAACACGTATTTCAGTATTTACTGCAGGGCTGCCACCTCTTTGCGGTATTTTCTTTTTTTTGTTTCCCCTCACGGAAAAAAAACAAAAGAGAATTGCTTGTGTATCACACGTGTTTGTAAACGGCTCTAGGAGCGTCTTCCTGAAGGGGAGCGAAGCCTCTCTCCGGTTCCTCACATAGAGGCCAGAAAAAATGTTTAGCGTCTCCTTCGAGCCGGAATCGAACCAGCGACCTAAGGATTCCCGNAGGTCATGGAATCTCCCTCTCTGGAGATGTTCAAAACTCACCTGGATGATTTCCTGTGTAACCTGCTCTAGGTGACTTTACCTCAGCAAGGGGTCTCCAGAGGTCCCGCTCAATCCTAACAATTCTGTGATTACGATAATATATTATTCATTAAGTCTCATTAAATAATAATTAATTATAGTTTTATTAAATATAATAATAACTAATANGGGGCGCGGCCTCTACAGTCCTCCGCTCTACCAGCTGAGCTATCGAAGGGACCTGGCCGCCGCCCCCCAGCGGCCGCACAAGCCGCCGCCCCGCCCCGCGCGCGGCTCTGCGCATGCTCCCGGCAGCGTCGGGCCTCGCGCGGGGCGAGCGGCGGGAAGAGGGTTTGGTGGCTCCACGGCGGCAGGGCCGAGGAAGCGAGCGCTGTTAATGGCGTAGTTGTTAACGCCTCTGACTCTGGAGCAGAAGATTATAGGCTCGGCTCTTGCCTGGCTTGTTTGTCTTTTAGCGCAGCCATGCGTCGTGGAGCAAAAGCTGGACCCTTCACAGCAACACGCACGCATCGCTTCCAAGTGCTAGCAGCACTCATGAGCTACCGCAGTTATTTATTCATAACGCCATGAGCCACTTTTTTTGGGAAATTTGAATCCACGCACTGCTGCGTCAAATTCCGCGGGCCTCAGCACAGGAAAGACAGGGAGCTGTTGGAGCGAGTCCAGAGAAGGGACACAATGTGATCCGAGGGTAGGAGCAACTCTCCTGTGAAGTCAGGCTGAGAGAACTTGGGTTGTTCAGCCTAGAGACGGCTCCCGGGAGACCTCAGAGCACTCTCCAGTACCTGAAGGAGTTCCAAGAGAGCTGGAGAGGGACTTTCTCCAAGGGCATGGAGTAACAGGACAAGGGGTAATGGCTTTAAACTGAAAGGGGGTGGGCTCGGGCTGGATATAAGGAAGAAATTTTTTTGCGGTGGGGTTCATGAAACACTGGAACAGGTGGCCCAGAGAGGTGGTGAATGCCCCCTCCCTGGAAACATCCAAGGTCTGGGCGTGTGAGCAACCTGATTGAGTTGAAGGTATCAACTTCAGTGTCCTTGCTCATTGCAGCGGGAGGGTTGGAAGTAGGTGACCTTTAGAGGTCCCTTCCAACCCAAACCGTTCTATGGTTCGATAATTGGCTACTCTGAAGCTGTGGCATTCTCTCAAATCTAATCATTGGGAATGCTTTCCTCGCCTCTCCTGCTTGCAAGCTCTTCTTTATACACTGCATAGCCTTTATGTACATGAAAAATGTTTGGGTTTTGTTGCAAAATCACTTTTCATGCAACTGCACAACAAGGATGTTCTCGCACTTCTGAAGACTAAGGGATAATTAGAATGTAAACAACATTCCTAATCACAGCAGTGTTGCTTGCTGCGTTCAGAGACCTCTTGGTTGTTTTCTTTGATGTTGTCTGTGAGAGTAACCATAGAGTGTCAGGCCAATGTGGAGTACACGGCTCCTCTCCTATGGCCAGAAGGTTTTTCCCCTGTGTAATGTAATGCTGTGTTAATCAGGTTAATTTGGAGGGGAAAAAAAAAAAAAAATAAGCCTACATTGGTGTTTTGCTTTGGGAAACACAACACTACCAGGCAGACATATGGGGTTGCTCAAAGCCTGATCCAGCCTGGTCCTGAACACTGCCAGGGCTGGGACCGCCACAACCTCCCTGGGAGACCTGTTGCAGTGTCTCACCAGCCTCACAGCAAAGAATTTCTTCCTAATCTCTAATCTAAATTTCCCCTCTCATTTTGTACCTGTTAGTCCTTGTCCTGTCACTCCATTTCTTGATGAAGTCAGGATGATGAGATCAGACAGGAAAGAGAAGAGAAAAAAGAGAAAAAAGAAGAGGAATATAAGGAGCCAGGATGGTGAGATCAAACGGAAAACCATTACCCCTCAACGCGCGATCAGGGCCGAGAATGGTAACGTGAAAAAGGAATGCGAGCCAGGCAGGAGTCGAACCTACAATCTTCTGATCCGTAGTCAGACGCGTTATCCATTGCGCCACTGGCCCCGCACATACAAGGCTTTTCCCCGCTGTCCTCTATACCCGAGAGCGAGGGCGGCGTGCGCCCCGGGCGCCCCACACGGCCCGGGCCCCGTCCCGCCCCTCCGGCAGGGGGCGCTCCCGGCGTTCCCGCCCCGCGACCGGCGGTAAGGGCCGCCCGAAGGCGGTGCGTGGTGCGCATGCGCGAGGGGTGCGGGCTGCGGTCTTGGTGCGCGATGGCGGCGTGAGTGGCAGGTCCCTTCGATAGCTCAGCTGGTAGAGCGGAGGACTGTAGCGGTTGTACCCCACGGGAATCCTTAGGTCGCTGGTTCGATTCCGGCTCGAAGGAGACGCTAAACATTTTTTCTCGCTCTTATGCAAAGTGCTTTTAAACAGTTTCTCTTTAACCTCTTGCAGATATGGTTGCCTTTCTCGAAGAGTTCCGGCCGCATCGCAAACCGAGCTTATGTGCTGTGTCTCGCTGACTCTCAGGAGCTGCTGTTCCTGCGGGAGCAGGGAATGCTGTGCCTAATGTAGGACTGCTAACACCTCTTGAATTTCTAAAGGAAAACAAGATGCGTGTTCATACTCCAACGTGCCACAAACTCTCACAAAGCAAGTCAGTGCAGGAGGATACCTGCTGTGATCCCTTTGTCTCATCGCAGTTAATTATGATGTTGAAATTCTGAGGGTCATTTTTCCAAGTCTCCTCTCCTCTTTTCCAAATGTCTAGACACTGTTTTTACAGAATAAGGCTGTATCTATACATACTGCCACAAAAGGAATAAATTTTCATATCCAGCCAACTGAAGTGTTCAAGTCCAGGCTGGACAGGGTGCATCCCTGTCCATGGCTGGGGCTTGGAACTGAATTACATTTAAGGTCCCTTCCTACCCAACTTGTTTTAAGACTAGCACGTATTGACTCTCTCCCTTAGTGGAAAATTGCATGTCTTTACCAGTGTCTGTCTATTATAGGTGTCAGCTACCATGAAGTTGTCCCATCTTGCTGCCTTCCCAACCCTGGGATGGGTGAAACTGGCACGAAGGACTGAGTCCTCTTGTATGAAACTCTGTACCCATTCATCTCTCAAAGCAAAAGGAGAAGCCAGATATGATGACTGAGCTGACTTCAGTTTGTGGAGGGAAGGAAGGGGGTTACTGTCATCTGTGGTCTTTCTCCCTGGTTCTTAACAGCACACTCTTTTCTTTTCTACAGGAAATGATAACGTAGAAAAATAAACTGATAATTTTAACTGTGCTCAGTTTTGCATGCTTCTTCATTTCTCTTTAATGATTTTATTCTAAAAAGAGGCAGAGATGTAATTCTTTTTGACCAAAATCATATTGGTATTCATTCTGATAGAAGGTAGGCAATTAAATTAATTGACATACAAGTATGTTTGAAGGTTTTTTTATTAAGCAGAGTGGCTTATCCCACAAACTTGTTGTGGGGAGTAAAAGTGCACAAGCTACCTAAATAACTAGTTAGATGGTGGTACACCTAAATTGTCTGTGCTGCCTCTTCTGTTTGGTGTTTTGAGTGAATCTGGGTATGTGATAATATTTAAGCACACAAAGGAACGGATCTTTGAGAATACACCTAGCCAAAACAGTTGCCCCTTGTCCATTTTTCAAATGCTTGGGCTTTTGTGGTCACAGAGACTGGATACCATCCTAGTGAGAAATATTCCTGTCTTGTAGCATGCCCAGATTATCTGGCTCTCTGCGCTGGCTCTCGGACAGATGCAAAACGCCAGAGTGAGGTGCTGGATGTCTCAGGACGTCTGCTGTTGTCCTCAGCAGCGCCATGGTTCCACTGTCTGCACACACCTTTTGCTGGGGGAAATTGTTCCGTATAGACGCTGATTCCAGTAAAACTACTGTGTTACATCACTTCGTCACACTGCTGAATTTTTTTACAAGCATTTTGCATTAAGTGAAGGACTTGCAATGTGCAGCTATAGCTCTGCCTGCTTTGCATGGGCAGGCACACCTGCTGCAATCCAAGAGCTAGTTCCTCTTTGGGGAAACCCTGAGCTGCCACCTGACCCTTGCCAGGGTGCAAAGCCATAACTTTGAACAGCTGTCTCAACAGCTTCTCTAGCTGTTACCGGTATGAAGTTGTTGATAGTGTGGCAAGGTAAAGGGAGTGCTACAATTCATACATACAACCTTTATTAGTCAGAGTGGTTGACAGCCAAGGTAGAGTTGAATACATGGTAGTTTGCATATAAATAAATGTAGCAAAACAGAGGAAAAAAAATGAGAATCTATACATTTTGAGAAGATTTCTGGGTGTGCAATTGAACTGCACACAAAACCAGATCATATTAGCATATGTTCATGTTAGGAACTTTTCTGAAAAGCAAACAAAGGAGTAAAATCACATTGAAGAGCTAAGCCCTGAAATACTTATTCATCCTTTCTCCACATGTCCTCAGAATAGCTGATCTTCACATCAATGACAGACACAAATGCTCTGGTACTCTAAAAACTAAGTTTTCAATTTGAAATTAAACCATGAGTTCAGAGATGCAGATCTGCAAGCTGCGAGTCCTGGACAACCCCCTCAGAGGCTTGGTCACTGGTTTGTTCTGAGGTTTTTTGCTAACTGAGATAATGCGTTGTGGCTCTTCTGTACAGAACCCTGTGTCTGTAAAAGGGATTTGCAAACATGCAGCAGCTTGTCCATCTTTGCTTCACACCGTGAGATCGAGTCATAAATCCTTCCCAAGAAAAAGCTCTCATGTAGAAAGTGTAAATAAGAACCACATGACTTGCCGTACATCTCAAGCCCATGGAGATAATTTCCTTGATTTTGGTGAACTTTGGCTCTGGCCTTCTAGACCCATCAGAGGTGTTGCATATGAAAAAATTCCCCAATTGCCTTTGCTATTATGGGATTTACTTTTTCCTCCCTGGCTTTAGGCCTGCTCTGTAGCTGTTGTTGAAATCAAGGGTGCAATTCCCAGTGACTTCCATGGGAACAGGAGGATGGATTTCACATGGGAAAGGATTCCACGTATAACACGTAGCTTTACACCAGACTTTTGTCCCAGTGCCTCTTTTAGCTCTCTGCTGGAAATAGTTCCTAGGTAACATTTGGACATTTTCACACTAAATTTCCCTACCAGACAGTGAAACTTAGGAAATCACTTCACCTGCAGATTTGTTATGTACTATGTGCTCTCCCTACTCCTTCATTTGGGGATAACATCCTACGCCAGAGCAAGCACCCTGAAAAGGGGAATAGTGAAGAAAACCAAAAGAGGAGTGTGTGTGCTGGTGTCCTCAGCACATACCCAGTCTCTGTGCTCTGCCCATCTCACAGCACCCCAGCGCTGCCTGATCCATCCCCCTGGAGGGAAGATGTGCGGCACTCGGCTACCACTGGAAAGACGTGCCTCTGGGGTCATGTCTCCTAAGGGGCAGGATGGTGTCACCAGCCCCCCTCTCCTGGGACCACTGGGTTGGATGGGCACATCCTTACTGGGCAGGCAGGATGGCGGTCTGGAGTTATGTACATAAGAGTGGTTTCCAAAACCATTGCAAGTGAGGACAAAGAGGAGCCTGTGGGTAGGAGGGAAAGAGCCCCAAGAGCCTGGGCACAGTTCCGGGCATGCCAGGATCTTCCCTCTTTTCTGAACCAGAAGACCAGGGCCACTTCTGAGGGTAATGTGGGTGTTGGCTGTCCCCGGTGCCTGCACCCAGAGAACAGATATATAACCTGAACAGGAAGTAGTGGTCTTTAAAATATCCTTGTGTTATGGGACTTTTAAAGAAACATTTAAAGTAGTATGTCTTGACTTTGGAGTTACAGCTGGTTCTATAAAGCACATTCTTTTCCCATATATTTAGCTACCACTGAATGACATTTGCTGTCAAAGGTGATAATAGAAGGAAGATAATAATGTTTCACAACTGCAGGATCCAATTTTAAACAAGGGAATAACACTTTTGGCTAGTTATATATTCAGCAATCTGTATCATTTAGTGGAACATTGTGACCGCCTTTAGACCACAGCATGCAAAAATAGCAAATACACAGAAATGACAATGATTGATATGAAAATGATCAATAAGGAGAAATTCAGCTGCCTCAGACTTAAACTACTATGTCAAATCAGTGAGGTGCTGAGTTTAAGATCTAAGAGGCAGTCTTTTAGCTCTTACAATTTAGTGGCCTAAGTTCTTCGTGCTTCCTTTAGCCATACCCACATTTATCTCCACTGATTTGTGCAGTGATACACCTGAACATACACCTCATTCCTACCTCTTTATTTAAAATCATGCCATGTGCTCTTAAAGCCCCTGTGCCTGGCACAGAGGGGAGGATTCAGTCTTACCCCAATGAGCTGGTGAGGAGGACGGTCACTCCTTTGCTGCTTGGTTTCCCTGCCAAGTCCTTGCTGCTCCCACAGCCCCAGTGCCTGTGCTGGTGTGATGGCTCCCAGCCCAGTGCCAGCAGGGCAGTACGGCTAGAAGCCAAGGGCATGGTGGAATAAGCCAGCTGGCAGAAAGCTGTTGGCTGGGAACCAAAAGGAGGAGCTTTGCCACAGGCCTGTGGGAAGAGGAGAGAGGCTCTGGGACAGCCCAGGGCCAGCCTTCCACTCCCTGTGGCCTTTGCCCACTGTCTCATAGGTTTGGAGCTTTTGCAAGGGAAGACACTGAACCTACGTGTGCTTCTGGATGAGGTTCCTGGATTTGGAGTGACTTGCACTGTAACAACCACCAGAAGAACCTCCTAGCATTTTGTCTTGGCTAAGGATTTATAATTTATAATTGCCAGAGCTGGGTCCCAGCAAACCACTAGCTGCCCTCCAAAGAGCACCTCTTCTCTGGGAAGGAGGGCCCCATCTGTCTTGCCACCAACTTTCTCCCTGAGACCTGCTAAAGAGCACTTCTGGGGCTCCCTCACAGGAATATTTCACATCCAGCAAAACTGCTGCATGCAAGGAGGAGAGTTCCTGAGGCGGAGAGAGACAGAGCCAGTTTGTCCATAAAGGGACTCAAGACTGTGTCTGGGAGGTGAAACTACAGCTGAGGGCAGGGAGGAGACCAACTATACCAAAGGGAATACTATTAGAGGGGAAGACAATTTGAAGCCGTGAGAGACCAGCATGCGTTGTACAGGCCATAGGTATCTCTATACACAGTGCAGGTATCAACCTATTGGAAGTAGCGTAGAGGGAGATTCTGCCTTGGTAGGATGTTGCTCTCAGGTTTCTCTTGATTAGCTTGAAGACAACTATGAACACAGGCTGCAGAACTTATCACATGTGTTTTTTCTCACTGTGAGACTCAGTGAGAAGCACCAACAGGTCGCTCGCCTGCTCTAGGACTCTGTGCGATAGCTCCGATGGCTGTCCCCAATCAGTTGTGTCTTCTCAGTTACATTAGTCGGCTGAAGCATAATAGGAGTTTCTCCATCTAAATTGGAGAGGACAACAAAGGTTACTTTAAGAACCCTTCACTTGCTACCAAAGTCAGATTTCTTGTTAGCACCGCAACATTTCATTTGCTGTTCTGGTTACAGCTTAATCTGGTTTCACAGACAGCTGTGTGAGTACCAACAAGGTGGCACTGCCTACACCAAGCCTACAAAGGCTCTTAGTCCTTGTTCTCATATAATGGCAGATTTCTGGGTGTCACTGCTGCTGTTAAACTGGACATTTGCTGTGCCTGGCGCTTTGCAGAGCTTGCAGGCTAAAGGTTCCTGCCTGTTCTAATAGCAAGTGCTTGTTCCTACAAATGGCTGAATACAATGAGCACTGTTGAGAGTCAGCAAACACTAACCTTGACAGTGTTTGTGAGAATGGGACAGAAATGAGTCTGGAAGAAGGCAGAGTTAACAGTAAAGAAAGAGGAGAGTTAAAAGGAAAAAATGTGTGAGCAGTAATAGTAATACACTTGAGAGGAGAGAAATCACATATATCCTGAAAGCCACATAGTTAAATAAAAATGTTAAATTGAAGTCTTATGTAACGTATATACAATAAGACTCTGGGAATTACTATTTTAATTAATTTGGAACTACCAAAACTTGCTATTATGACTATATAAATCCTTACTGCTGTGTACTTTCTCAGTCCATGCAATTTTGTGTTTGTTTTTCCAATGTATCTATAAA
The DNA here is from genome assembly GCA_013397755.1 of Cnemophilus loriae. Classification (NCBI taxonomy): domain Eukaryota; kingdom Metazoa; phylum Chordata; class Aves; order Passeriformes; family Corvidae; genus Cnemophilus; species Cnemophilus loriae. Next base: position 136,931 of record VZTF01000782.1, read on the forward strand.
AAATGCATTTGTTGTAGAGTGGAGGAAAGTAGAAGCGAAATCTTTACAGAGTTCCTTGATGGCTACTGTGTTCCATCTGATAAAGAACAAGATTTGGTTGCCCTTCTCCTGGGCCTCTTTCCAACCCGCAAGTTTTTTGGAGGGAGGGAAGTACTCAAGTCTCAGAGACTGACTTTTACAGGTTCAGCCATCTTAGTGAAGTGTTTCATATGAAAAGTTCTGGACTATCTATATCTTGATACTAACACAGCCTTCACAGTAATCGAATACAAATTAAGACTTTTTTTGCCAAATGACCAAATGTTCAGGGAAAAAAATCTCATCTGACATTTCCTCCTGTTTACATGACAGTTGATGGGATGAATCATGGGCAAAAGATGTAATGTACAGGAGCAACTTAACCCAGAGCAGGAATCTAATTGTGTGCCATACGGCTTCCACTCAGTGGGGGTAGAACAACTTTGACTCTATCAAGGTGAAAGGCAAGAATGATTAAATGCCAAGCAGCTTCTCTGTATGGGCAATTCCCTATTTAGATACAAGGTCAAAGACAGACGTGTTTCATAACTTCTAAAAGTATATGAGTAAGTAATGCTTTGAGCTCAGCTCAGGCTCATATTAGTTTGGCAGTTCCAATCCATTTTTAAGTTGCTGTGTGTTTTCTAGATTTCTGAGCAGCATTCCCTCCCACTCACTGCTGCCTGCAAGTTGTTCATTTTCTGGAAGATTGTTGATGGAGGGCAGAGATTAGCAGTTCATTTTGCTGTGATACCCAGGTGTGCAACAGGAGAACAGGACCCACTGCAAATCTGTTGCGTTGCCTCCAGCTGATCTGCAGACAGCTTTTAGCTGACACCCTCACCAAGCATTTTGCTGCTTGCACCCTTCTAAGATTTATGATAGGGTTTTTTAGCAGAACAGGGACCCATGGCATAATAAACTGTACAAATATAGTCTGCTAATGGCAAGCTGCAGAATGGAGGTGAGGCAGAATTCACAGTTTAAACTGCTTTCTATAGATAGCTCCTGCTCACTGTTCGCCTACATTTGTATCATATGGAGTGTGGAGGAGACAATGAAGTGATAAAAACTTATTGCTTCTGAGTTGGGAAAGTATTTTGCTACTCAGGTTCTTTTATTATTTTTCTTTTTTTTCTCTCCTAGAATTCATTTTCTGTAAAATAAAAGTTGGTCTATAAATGCCTTGCTTTGTTCTTACAGTGATAACCGAACAGGAGAGAACAGACCTGCCAAACTGCTTTGAGTGCATCATTACAGCCTGAAGTACAAAGGCAGTCCAAATTCCAATGCCACCTCCTCCGGGAACACAAAAGTTAACAAAATTTTTTCCATCAACTTCAGTGGAAGCAAAATCTGTCAACCTGCCCCATGTGTGTGGGAAAGTGATGAAGTGTTGCACGTGTCTGTGCTGCAGACAAGTGAGTGATACTTCCCTCTGCCAGTGTATTTTGACAGGTTACCTGTAATATCATGGCATGATACCACAGATTACTTTATTTTGCACCTTTCTAATATCATGTTTGATCTGAAACACTAAAAAATGTCATGCTTAAAATGTAATAAGCCAAACATAACGTTTAATTTTTTGTGCTCTATAATTTGTCTTGTGCTCTATATTAGGTCAGAGTCTTCCGGTACAAATCAATAGCTGTAAGGAGAAATCCTTGTAAGATAAGTGTGTGCCAGGGCTTGCAAACCCCTAATTTCCTTTAGTTCTGATGGTCCTGTTACCCCTGGAAGTACATGCTGTAAAACGAGGCTCTCAAGGGAGACATTGAACTAGCTGAGCACTAGAACTAGTCAAATTTATTTGACTAAAACTTTCTTCTAGAGGAATATAAATTCCCCACGAAATTTTCTCTTTCTAGAGAAATAGCATTATTTCAACAGAATTGAAGCCTTTGGCATGATTGTGTTGATCTCAGTGACAACTCATGTTGCTCTTACATTTTAGGGAACGGATCACTGAATCTTTGGCCTCACACCTCTTTCTTTTTCACTAATAATTATGTTTTATGGTACATTAGTTTGAGGAATGAAATCAACTGTGTAAAACCTTAATTTTGTTAATGAGAAATGTGAGGAACTGAAAAATTATTATAGTTGTGTCAGTTTATAGTTGAAGTCTAAATCTCAACTCTTTTGAGCATTACAGCCAGCACCAGGCAGCTCCCACTGAGCACAGCTGCTAAGGACTCAATCTCAGAGGTTTTTAGCATCAGGAATTGTGATGCTTTATCAATGTTGCATTCCTCAGAAAAGCAATGACTGATTAAAAATATTTGGATAGTTGTAAGTGTGGCCTTAGCTTGAAAATCTACATTTTGACCTCAGCAAAAAGTTCTGGTTAGCAATAATGTAGATGCTGGGGACAGCAGGAAGCAAAGAAATTAATTACTGGCTAGAATGCTCAGTCTGTGCTCAGAGGGCATGCAAAGAATTTGGATCCTAATAGAATCTCCTCTTCCAAAATTAAATCTGCTGCAGAAGTGATTACAGTTTGTTTCTGAATTACATACAGGAGCATTTCCATTATTTACCTAAAGGAAGGCATGAGTATTAATTTCTATGGCCCAATATTAAAAAATGCACAATCTTTGCTATTCCAAAAGTCAGCTGTGTCTTTCTGGCCAGCATGCCTGATGTTGGGACAAAAAGGGAAGGAGGAAAGGAGACAGCGCACTTTAATCTGGTTTTCATTATTTTTTTTTTTTTTCCCTAAATGCATTGTCTGTTTTCCTTTCAGCTGCAGAAAAGATGCTCTTGTTGCTCTTTGTCATAAAGCTTTTATTTTTATTCCTTATACACTGCTCTCTTTTAAAATAAAAAGAACTCTACTTTACTGAGGCTTACTGGTTTTGATTAGGAGGAAAATGTAGCAAGACTAAAGAGGAGGTTTGGAAAGGCATAGAGATTTAGTTTTCTTCAGACCCTGCCTATATATATATTTAATATTCTCTTCCAAATACTTAAAACGTGAAATTTCACATTATGTTAATTTTTCAGGCTGGTACTTTGCTAAACATTTTAAATTATTTTTTAAAATTGGTCTCAGTGGGACTAGGTGGGAGTAAAGGGATGTCAAGTGGGCCTAAAATTAAAGAATACCAATACCTCCTGGTACCTGTGCCAGAAGGAGGGATCAATTATTTGTCTGCCACTGGGGAATTTTGTGCTGGATTTTGAAGGAGAATTAAAATTTAAACCAAATTAAAAACAAATAAACAAACAAAACAGGCAGAAATGAAACAATCTGATTCTTCAGAGTTCCATCCTTCTACTTCAGACTTGGCTTTGGTATCATAGACTCATGAAGAGCAGGATACATTTTTGACTTGCACTTTTCAGGTGCCTAATGTCATAGAGTTTATTAGATTTGTCTCAAATAAGGTACTGTGGTTATAAAGTTTTCACTAATAGTTTTTATTGCCTTTGCAGAGACTGTTCAAGTATGATCAATTTTTAAGCTGACTATGTTTACCTAGATATGCCTCTAGGCAAAATCAATTTAAAACACCACCACACGTTGGCATAACAGTTATAAAAATAGCATTTGTTTCAACTACTACAAGTGTTTTGTTACATATTTATGGAAGGGTAAATTTGTGTGAAAAGTTGAGGGGGAAAAATTTCTAACTGCTAAGGGAACATGACATTTGCAATCTGGCAGTGCTATTTTAAGCATAATAAACGTAAGAATATAACAGTATAAGATCTTCCATAACAATGGAAGAGAAAAAGAGTGAGATGACTTCTTCGGTCCTTCCTCACAGAAAGCCATAATCTTAATCATAGTTTATATAAATTTGCAACTGAAAAGTATCCTCAGTCTTTCCCTGGTACCTTGGGTTCTTACTGCGGGAGCAAGGGTCATTGCCTCTCTCACCCTGTATATATCTATCCAGCTGGAGATGTTTCTACTTCCCTTGAATATGAAGGCCAAGTTGCCCTTCTTCGGCAGACTAGGACAGAGCTCTTTGTTCCAAACATGTATCCCACACTAGTGCCAAATTAGGAAATCACAACCATCATCCCTTGGCATAGCCAAAACCTGAATGTGCAGCTGGGGGAATGCAGCAAAGCCAAAAAAAAGGGGTGATCTGCTGCAAAGGTCATTCTACTACCACAGGTCAATGTTCTTGGCTCCTAAGTTCCCTGTTCCTCTTGCCCCTAATTTAGCACTTGCTTACCCCACCATGAAGCACACCAGGGTATTAAATAGGCCAGCAACTACACACATTTTTGAGAGGATTAGTTTACACCTTGGTTTTATCCAAAGCCTGGGTAAGGTAGCAGAATTGCTACTGCCAGTGCAGAAGAGAGTGATCAGCTTGGGGGCTGGATGGGAGAGGGACAGGACCATGGTAGCTCCCATGCATACTCTCCTGGGTTACTGCACAACCTTGCTGTTGGAAACTTTGCATCTTTTCTTGAATGGGTACAATATCCACTGCAAGCAGGGATGAATTTTACAGAAGTAAAGTCTGAATGACAGCTTATTCAGGCCAATCAGACGTGACAAGCACCAGTCCAGCAGTGCCTGATGTATGAGTATAGAATCTATGATATGAAGGAACACGGGCATGGGGTCTACAGAGTGAACATTGTCTCTTAAAATAAGCCCTAAGACTTTTATTTTTTAAGTGTCTCATAAGAGATACAGGAGATATTTAGTTGTAAGTGCCATAAGTTTGGTTTTGCATTAATACATGACTTGGGAAGCTCAGTGGGTCATGGTCTTAGCTAGAGTGAATTGGCACATCTCCACTGAAGTCTGGAAGCAGCCTCAGCATTCTGAGCAGAACATCTGGACTACAGGCTTTAAAGATTGTTTTGAACAGCTTTGCCACACAGTAAGCCCCTACAATACACACCTCTTTCCATGTCGTTCTTAATTTGCTCTTCCAAGTCTTCTGGAGACACACAAAACTCCTGCTGTTCCCCCTCGGGTGCCTTCGGTTTACACTTTCCACAGCAGCAGTTGAAGCAGCAGCAGAGGCAGCAGCAGAGGTAGCAGCCTGTCAGCAAACCACAGACTGCAAACAGGCCCTGGGTTAAACACAGCGGGATGAAAATCCTGTCAGCAGTGACCTTCCTCAAACTTGTGGCTGTCTCTTACAGCTGAAGGCAGATCGTCAGAGGAACTCTGGTTCCTAAGTGCTTGGCACTCAGAGGAGTCCACCTGCTGTCCCAGTGTCTGAACAAGGGCGAGATCTTCCAAAGCCCTCCTCACCCACAAGCTCCCATTTGTCACTAAGGACCATATCCACAAAGAAGACACTAACCAACAGGCCCCCACATGCTCAACATTTGAAAGTCTGTTGTTCCACTGATGGCCCTCAGAAAAACCCTCCAGGCAGTATGCAAAACCCCACCCACCTTAAAATGACTCATTTCCATCTTTAAAATGACTCATTTGCCCAAGATCGTTTTTGCAAACACTTATTTACTGGCAAGCTCTTGTCAATAACAAAGCTGAGAGAAAAAGAAGCAAAGACCCAGACGCATCCCACATAATTTTGGGCACTGAGCTAAGGCATCCAGTTTAGGACTGTAGCCCCTGTGGACTCCCCATATAGTCAAAGAGAAGTTAACAGCCCTTCCAGGGGGAGATTCAGCCATAAGAGTATTTGAATTACCCATTGTGGGTATCTCTCTCTGTCCCCATTCGCCTATGCAGGATCACACAGGTGACATCTCCTAAATTATAGTCCTTGGACTATGGTTTCTTGATCTGGGGACTCTGGTAGCAAGAAGTTCCCACTTTTGCTCGTTCTTGTCCCCATGGCACAAAGCATAGAGGCTTCAGGAGACTCAACACAATTGCCTGGGGCCAAGACCAGAGATCTCAGTCAGAGTCGAGGGCCAGAAAATTTAAATTTACAGAGCTTTCTTCCTTCAGACAAAGTCAGTGCGTGGGTTCACAGCACAGCTTCACAGATGTTCAAGTGCGTGCTGCATCACAGCAATGGGACCTGTACGAGGGGGGCCTTTAGGCTGGCATTGCCAGTCCGTGCTCCATGGGGACATGACAGCAGCCTGGCTCCTGACCTAAGGTAGATCCAAGACTATGTGGAGATGCTTGTGACACAGAAGAAAACTCCACAGACATCTCTTCATGGACATAGTGGTATAAGATCAAAGGAAAACCAGTGACATTCCTGGAAAGCAAAATCAAAGCTGATATGTAGAAATAAATGGAAAGAGGGTAGATTTAGATTAGCTATTAGGAAGAAATTCTTCATTGTGAGGGTGGTGAGGCATTGGAACAGGTTGTCCTGAGAAGTTGTGGGTGCCCATCCCTGGAGGTGTTCAGGTTGAATCGATCTCTGAGCAACCTGGTCTAGTGGGAGGTCTCTCTGCACAACCTGGTCTAGTGGGAGGTCTCTCTGCACATGGCAGCAGAGTTGGAACTGGATGATGTTTAAGGTCCCTTCCAAACCAAACCATTCTATGATTCTCTGAATGTGTAGGTAGAAGCAGGACAGCTTTGTGGCCATCAGGTATATATGGATTGGAGGTACAGCCAGGCTTCAGCATTATAGTTACAGTCTGCCCTTTGCTAACTATTTGTTATATGCGGAAGACAACATGCTGCTGAGGAAGAAAGTAAGCACAAATGTCAGGATATTGTCAAACTTAGACAACAGAGTTATGCAAATAATATTATTATGTATGGATGTCTGAGCTAACATTAGTGGGGGCCGAGTGGAGCATCTTTGAAGGTAATAAGACTATTTATATGCCTAATACTAATATAAGCATGCATCTAGAGTGAGCAAGGTGGTTTTAAATGAAAAGAAGGATGCTGACTTTTTGTCTTAAAATGCCTTCTTTCTAATGGACACCTGAAATGGTGCCATAATCCCTAAAATAAGTTATCTGACTGTTTATCATTTATGCCATAATGGAGAATAAATCACCACAATGTATAGAATGAAAAAAAAAGACAGAATGAGAGTGTACAGAGGGGAAAATACATTGAGTTTTTTCATTATACCTTTAATGTTTCAACATTTCTTGTGCTTATATTATCATAGTTGTTAAATCAAAAATCAGTTTATTGATGTCATCAGTAAACTATCTTCATGGTAGAGGGTGAATTGGATTTTGCTAAAACAGTTAAACAAACAACCCCTATGCCTGCCAGTGGAGAAGCAGTTTGAGTTCCCATTACTCATGCCTGTATGTTTCCAGTTTAATATGCCTGCTAAAATGTTTGGCACTCTGAAAAAGAACAGTAATTTTCATTTTGCATTTCTCCTTTCATTTGAGTTCCCTTACTGCTAATGATAAAACTCCTTGCAACTGTGAGATTTTCTCAGTATGAGTGTGCTGGGAAGAGGAATGTTTGCAGTCAATGAGGAAGATAACAAGTGAAGGCTGTGGTCCCTACTGTCCTCCACCAGAATGGAGGAAATCAGGAGTTCAGAGGTCACCTGCAGATTATGCCTCAGACTCAAACAGTATTATGATGACCAATATAAAAATTTCAAACTGACCCAGCATTTGTGCATGAGTTAAAAAGAAATGAGAAATAGTTAACTCAGCTTGCAAAAAAAACCCCACTTGGTGGCCTCTTTATATTTTGGAGGTGACAAGATTTTGGGTTGGGGGAGAGATAGAGACCACCTGTGATAATCCTCAAATGAGTCTATATACATATTTTGGATTTTTTGTACAAAATTCTTGAAAACCAGGAAGCAGTGGTTACTTTGCTCTTCAGCATGTCTTTTCTCACCTCTGGGATACAGCTTGCTTGAAGCAATCCTCACATTTCTCCTTTAGTTGTTAGGGACTTATTAGCCTCTCTCTGTACTCCCCAATGCTCTCTTTATGAGTCAAAGCCACAGTGGTTATTTCTGTAGCTGATTTTATGATCCCAGAGGATTTTAGACTCCATAAAATCTCCATTAAAGATCACTGAGTAAAAGAAAAATAAAAGCTAAAAAAGAGAACAGAAATAGTGAAGAAAATCTTTTTTGCCAAAACTGTTCAAGGAGCCAACACTGTTTCCCTCTCAGTGCTAAGGCCACCGAACTGTGACAAAGAGGCAGAAGGAGAGGGTGGACAGCAAAGATAAGGAGGAAAAACCCATCAGGAGATGACAGCAGCTATGGTGGGGTGTCCAGCCTGCAGCAGGAGTCAGCTACAGCAGCTGCAGGCAGGCAGCCTCCAACCAGCCTCTGAGGGGCAGCACCTTTGCAGGTTTAAATTAAACACCAGTACTTTATTCATTGCTTTCATGCACTGTTCTGCATTTGAGCAGCTTCTGCCTCATCCTGATTCAGAAGACAAATTATGGCTGCTCAGACCCCTAAAGTGCCCAAGTGACTTCCCAGCTCAAAAGGAGAATGTGGGGAAATGCAGCACTGGCTTGTTCCTTGCTGAACAGAGAAATCTGTGTTCCACAGTTCTCAGATAAAAACTGTCATAGCATGCTTGCTTCAAACAGTATAGATCGTCTTCCAATGTATTCCAGCACAGTCCAGCAGAGTTCTTTCCTGCGCTTCTGTGGCTGGAAGCAGGTGGGAACTGCATGGATTTTGCATATTTGCAATTCTGTTTGTTGCATATCTGTAACATTTCAGTATTTGCAGAAATGCTTGAATTTTATATATGTGAACATCAGAGGACACCAATGTGATAAGAGAGCAAATGAACCCAACTCCTTCATGACTAGAACAGCCTGTTGTGTGTTTTTCCTTGAGCAATATGCAGGGTTTTGATGTCTCATTCTCTTCCTTTCCTACTCTCTTCCTCCATTCCACTCTTCTTACCTTTTCTTTGAGTTCCTTTCTCTCACTCCCTCACCAGGGCACATATATAATGCCATAATCACAGTGTTATGTATTATTATTGCTTAGTTATGTTGTGTGCTATATATAGCAAAAAAGACAGCTAAATTTGTACGGTAATAATTTATTAATTGGTTGTCACATAAATGGGGCTTCTTGTTTTTGAATAATGAGTCATTTTTATTTAGTCATTACAGAAAAGAAAGTCAAAATTAACCTGGAGCAGTAGATTCAAATCTAGTTAATGTCTGAAAGTGTTACAAAACATGTACTACAACTATATAACAGTTTAAAAAAAAGAGAAAACTTTCTATATTAGCACTAGTCTGAGCTTACATTACATTCTGCCACTGTTGATTTTCCAGATAATATTATTCTATTAAGTTTTTAGTTTAGAGTCAGATCCTACTATTTCTTAAGCCTGTAGAGAGTTCATGTTTTTCAGGGGGTTCCTTGTGTATGTAATTGTCAGTGTGCATTGTAACATTTGATTTCCAAAACAAAATAACAGCTTACCTTTGCCCACCAGCTTGAGAGCATGAAGTAGGTGTTAACATTTTCCTCACCAAACTGTTCTGCCACATAGAGCCCTAATGATCCATACTTGTCATATATGTTTCGCTTGGACAGATCAGTCAGGGTTGCATGAGCATGGTTGATCTCCTTAAATTTTTCTGCAGCCTCTGGATTGTCTGGATTCTTGTCAGGATGATACTTCAGAGCCAATTTTCTTAAACATGAGACACAAACAAAAAAAAAAAAACCAGAGGGAAAATAAGTCATCTGTATGTGTGCATGTATATAGACACAAAACATTACAAAAAATATTTTCATAGAGTATAATAATTCTGAACTATGTGTTCAGCCTTCTTTTTTCCAGCTCTGATGTACTCAGTGGAAGAAAAGTGACAAAAGGAATCAAACATGAAAGTTTTGATGAAAGAGGTGTGCCTATTACACTGAGAATGAACTTTGTGTATTGATACCTAGTCAGCTACTGTGTTAAAGTAGACAGTGATATATGATGAAAGCACAGATTGCAACATGATAATAAATCACAGGCATTTGTTGCATTATGATTGCCAGCTCATTTGCATCATTTAGCAGGTTTTAGCAAAGATAAAGATTTTTTAAAGGTTGTTTAAAAACATGATGATCACACTGCTTATCCAGGCAACATTATTTTCTTTATAGCAAAGGAAATTCTGTGTTCAATTGCCTATCAATAGTAGCTATATTAAAATGTTGTAAACAGTGTCTGTGTTTGCAGAAGCTCAGACAGTGATGATGGAGAACACAGTTAGGAGCTGCAATAGAAGGGAAGCATCTTTTTGAAGCACAAGGTGGAAAAGAGTAATGAGTTAATCTCGGTTTCAAGTGTCTGTCTTTGGGCCTAATTCTCCACTGCTGTACTTCTGAGACAATCCTTAAAGCAGTCAAAGGGGATTGTCATAGGATCATAGAATGGTTATTTTCATAAGATCATGGAGTGGTTAGGGTTGGAAGGAACCTTAAAGATCATCTAGGTCTGGCTCCCCTACCATGGTCACGGACAACTTTCACTAGACCAGGTTGCTCAAAGCCCCATCCAGCTTGGCCTTGAAGACTTCCAGGGATGGGGCATCCACAACTTTCCTGAGCAAGCTTTTTCAGTGCCTCATGACCCTCACAGTAAAGAATTTCTTCCTAATATCTAATCTAAACATACTCCTGTTTATTTTAAAGCCATTGCCCCTTGCCCTATCACTTCATGTCCTGGTAAAAAGTCGATTTCCAGCTCTCTTGCAGGACCGCTTTAGGTACTGGAAGGTGCTCTAAGGTCTCCCCGGAGCCTTTTCTTGTCCAGGCTGAACAACACCAACTCTCTCATCCTGTCTTCATAGGAGAGGTGCTCCATCTGTCCCTTCTCTGGACTTGCTCCAGCAGGTCCATGTCCTTCTTATCTTGGGGTGCCCAGAGATAAATGCAGTAAACCCTGTGTGGCGTAAGAGTGGAGTAGTGTCAACTAGTTTGGGCTGCTTATGCCAGTGGAAGCCTTTACTAGGACAGGGTTTGACACTGCCTTTTCCCCCTGACTGTACTCAGCGCTATGGCATTTGAGGACAGGTACAGCTTGAGAAGTACAGTGTGTGACTCTTGGCTCACAGCACTGGGGAAGCACAGCATCGAGAAGAAGGGGTTTACTTCCAACCATCTTGAACTACTGGTAGTGTGAGCTCGCATACCCTTGCAAAACGAGTATAGACAGAAGTATATCTTTTCAAAAATCACCACTCCCTGTGAAGAACTTGCTATGTCTCCAGGACATTCGTTTAATGACTAGTGCTGACCTCTAGTGGCATTAAAAGTGATTTAGTAGTGTTTTAAGCTGATTCAATCACAGCCAAGCTCTATTTCGTTTTGTAAATAGTCTCTCCAACTATTTTGAGAGCTAGTCATAACTGCTGTGACCAAAAATAGTATTTGTGGTGTGAAGGCAGTGTGCCTACACTTCCTCTAACAAATTTAACCTCAGAGTAGAGTCCTACTTGATTTCCTTCTGAAGTCCCAGTACAGGTTACTCCTCCTTTTTACATCCAGTAAAAAGTAACTGCTTTGTTCCTGATGACAGTTCCTGCCTGGAAGACATTCTGCCAATATCAAGACTGATATGAGCCTGGGAACAGCTTCTGCCAATGATCTCTTCAATTCTGTTGAACTCGAGTCACAGAATCTTAGGTCATAAATAATAACTCCTTAAACATATGTCTAATAGCATGAATAGGTTCATGTTCAGTCATGTTTAATACACTGTGCATATTGCACCTTAAACACAAAGTTTTGGTCATGTTTAACATGTGCCCTAAACACAATAAAAAATTAAATATGAGAACTGAAAAAACAAGCGAAGTCTTGCATGACTAATGACATTATGTGCCATCCAAGTATTTAAGTAAATTATGCAATCTATCTCTTTTCTTACCTAAAAACAAGCCCCAACAATTAGGAAAAAAAAAAAAAAGGAAAAAAAAGGGAGAAGTATTACTTTTGAAAACCCATGTGTGTTTGCAGGCATCAGACAATCAATCTCCAGCCTTTCTTTCTTTTCCCAGAGACCCAAAGACATCTGTCTGACCCACATCCCAAATACAAAAAATAAGAATTTGAAGAGAATGTAGTTTTAAAAAGGTGAAACACATTAGTTGCACTCTCATTTTACCTAGTATTGTTTTAGACTACTAATAGGATTACTTTCAGCAATTAACAAAAAATAATCTGTGTTCTTATTTTGATTTTGGGACAAATGTTCTCACTAAAAAGAGTACATTACCAAAACAACTCTCTGCACACTGAGATGACATATACGAATTGGAGATGATTTAGCAACGGGAAAAAGATCTAGATATTAGCAGTGCAATTCATATGAGTGAGACAAAGGACTCTGTTAGGTCCAACCTAAGAAACAATAAAAGTAAGGATGAAAACTACGTGACATAACACGAAGTACCAGCTATATGGAAGCTTCTCTGTGGATTCCTGGAAAAGTGACATTCCCAGTTATATAATAATCAGGGTTCATTATGGGAAAAAGGAAGAAGACAAAGAAGTAGAGAGTGAAATGAACAAAGGATTTTGTTGGCTACTTCCTATGCCAAAACCATGGGTTTATGTCCATTCATATTTTTCTCAGGGTGAATGGCCTTCTCCTTCACCTTACGATCACTTCCCGCTGCAGCCCTCCACAGCAGCAAGCAAGTTTGGGACAGAAAAGTAACAACAAACAGAGAAAGAGCTATCCCACATGATGGATAAGTGTGCCTTAGATGGATAAGGCACTCATGGAAATGAAGTCAGTGAAATAAACTCAGGACCTCTGTCAGTGCGAGGCTTAGGCTGAAAAGTGAGATCAGGCCAGACTCTGACACAGGCGTGGGTCTGATGAGGGTGCTTTTGGATCAAAATAGCAATATTTTGAGGACAGGAAAGTATGTTCTATTGGGTCAAATATAACAACACTATGAAGTATCAGAGGATGTCAGCAGCTTGTCCCCATGCTTCTTTTGATAGCTCAGCTGGTAGAGCGGAGGACTGTAGGCTCCCTTGCATGACCATCCTTAGTTTGCTGGTTCAACTCTTGCTCGAAGGAGTGATCTTTTGGCTCTGGCCCACATCCTTTGGCACCTTTTTTGGTCCTGCCCAGGAGGCTCCCCTTCAAATGGCTGTCCAGCCATGAGCCCTTGTCTGAGGTTGGAAAGATGACCAGACAAGGTATTTTTGGGTGAATCCTTGGGCAGGGAATGGTGGTTCTAAGCTGTGGAGTTGTCAGGGGTCACCTCCAATAGGAAGGTGAATGAGTGTGTGGTAGTGTGAGAATGAAGGGGGGCGGGGCCCAGGCTTTGGTTTCAGGGCATCCTGGGTCAGGGCTGGGTGCCTGAGAGAGGAGAGGACCTCAGGTAGAGGCTGCAGGATGGGGAATTAGCTCAAGTGGTAGAGCGCTCGCTTAGCATGTGAGAGGTAGTGGGATCGATGCCCACATTCTCCAATGCTTTTCATTCCCCTTGGCTGGACACACGGCCCTTTGCCAGGGATCCATCTATTCTCTGGGGATTGTGGGTAGATATATGGTGTGCCCTGGATTTGCAGAGGAGGAAGACATCTAGGCTTGTATCAAGAGTACTATGGGCAGTTTAACAGAAGAAATTATGTTCTCCCTCTTTGCTTGACAGTTCTCAAGTATCAAGTCAAGTACAGAAGAGGACATCAATGGAATAGAGCAACCTCAGTGGAGGGCCACCAAGAATCTCAAGGAATTCTCTTTAAAGGTGGGCTGAGGAGAGTGGGTGCTTTCAGTTTGGAGAAAGAGATGTTCAGAGGACTTACACATGATGCTCCAGCACTCTGTTAGAGAACAGAGGAATATCTGTCATTTTGTTTTTTCTTATGCTTGAGCAGAGGGCTGAAGAAAGCACTGTGAAAGGGAATCAAGGGAAAAAGCAGCAGGATATAGATAAACTCTGTGTGGCCATGAAGAGAGTCCATCTGTAAAAGATGATGTCCAAGGAGCTTATGGAGCATTTCTGTAGTTTGCATGACTGATGGGTTGAACAAGGTTCTGTGATGTTTCAGCTGAGGATGTTTGAAGCAAGATATGGTAATAGAGGCATGATGATGCACTGTGGCTTGGGAAAAGTGCTGGGCGAGGTCCTGGACATGTCCCCACAATTCCTTCGATAGCTCAGCTGGTAGAGCGGAGGACTGTAGGCTCCCTTGCACGGCCATCCTTAGGTCGCTGGTTCAACTCCGGCTCGAAGGAGTGATCTTTTGGCGCTGGCACACATCCTGCACTGGCACTGCTGCCTTTTGGTCCTGCCTGGTGGACTCCCCTTCAAAGGGCTGTCCAGCCATGAGCTCTTGTCTAACCTTGAGAAGTTGACCAGCCAAGGCATTTTTGGGTGAACCCTGGTCAGGAAATTGTGGTTTTGAGCACTAGTGTTGTCTGGGATCACAACCAGTAGGAACATGATCAGTTGAGTTGTTGGTGGTGTGAGAGTGAGGTCAATGGGAGGCCCAGGCTTTGTCAGAGTATCCTGTGTCAGGGATGGGTACCTGGGAGGGGAGAGGACCTCAGGCAGAGGCTGCAGGATGGGGAATTAGCTCAAGTGGTAGAGCGCTCGCTTAGCATGTGAGAGGTAGTGGGATCGATGCCCACATTCTCCAATGCTTTTCATCCCCTTTGCCTGGACACAGGGCCGTTTTTCAGGGATCCCTCTGCCCACTGGTGTTATTAAGAGCTATTTGTAGCTGGCTGCACAGATAACTACAGGGACTGGGGCTGTACCAGGAGCAGCACTGTAGATGCGGGTATTTGAATCTTCCTATTTACTTGAGGTTAGATCAATATCCTTGCCCAGCTTTACGCCTCCTCGAGTGAAGTCCTCTATTATTGAGAAAAGCAAAATATCAAACTAATTTTTAAGTATGGCAAAAAGAATTACTCTGGGAAACACCAAGCAGTGAGAGTCACCCTGCTAAGATCACAGAACAGATCCTCCTGGAAGATATGTGTAGACATGTGAAGACAGGGAGGTGTTTAGAGACAGCCAACATGGCTTCAGCAAGCGCAAATCATGACTGACTAACGTAGTGGCCTCCTACAATAGACTGATTGCATCAGTGGACAAGGAATGAGCTACGGATGTCATCTACCTAGACTTCGCTAAAGCCTTTGACATCATCCCGCACAACATCCTTGTCACTAAATTGGAGACACAGGGTTTTGATGGATGGACCGTTCAATGAATAAGGAATGGATTGGCTGGCCACATCCAAAGAACTGTAGTCAACAGCTTGATATCCAAGTGGAAACCAGTATCAAGTGATGTCCCTCAAGGGTCTGTATTGGGACCAATACTATTTAATATCTTCATCAATGATGCCATAGTGAGTGGGATTGAGTGCACCCTCTGCAAGTTTACAGATGACAAGGGGAGTGGTGCAGTTTATATGCTTAAGGGAAGATATTCCATCCAGAGGGACCTCAAAAAACTTGAGGAGTGGGTCCATGTGAAGTTCATTAAGTTAAACAAGCCCAGTGCAAGGTCCCGCACCTAGGTCAGGGCAATCACCAGTATCAGTACATGCTGAGGGAGGAATGGATTGAGAGCAACTGTGTGGAGAAGGACTTGGGGGTGCTGGTGGATGAAGAACTTGATGTGAGCTGGCAATGTACCTTTGTAGCCCAGAAAGTCAACCATATGCTGGGCTACATGAAAAGTAGCATAGTCAGCAGGTGGAAGGAGGTTATTCGGCTCCTCTATCACACTCTTGTGAGACCACACCTGAAGTGCTGTTTCCAGCCATGGGTTCCCCAGCACAAGAAAGACATGGTTAGAGCTGGTCCAGAATAGGGACACAGGACTGATCAGGGGGATGAAACACCTTTCCTGTTAAGACAGACTGAGAGAGTTGGGACTGTTCAGCCTGGAGAAGAGAAGGCTCCAGGGAGACCTAATAGCAACTTTTCAATTGATGAAGAAGGCTTATAAGAAAGACAAAGACACTTTTTAGCAGACCTTATAGTGAGAGAACATGCGGAAATGGTTTAAACAAAACAGGGTAGAATTAGATTATGTAAAAAGAAATTATTTATGATGACAGCGGTGAGGCACTGGAAAAGGTTGCCCAGAGAACTTAAAGATACCCCATCCCTGTGAAAGTTCATGTCTGTTTGGATGGGCCTTTAAGCTATCTGATCTAGTGGAAGAGGCTCTTGCCCACAGCAGGAAAGTTGGACAACAGGACCTTTAAAGGTCCTTTTCAACCCAAAACATTTTATTATAATACATGAAAGACAGATGACCACAAACTGCAGGCTTTGGGTGAGCTAAGCAGAAGCTTTCAAATGACTGTCAGGAGGATATTGATTCAACTGTTAGACCTTTTACTGTGGTGATGAGAAGAGGAACAAGACGCAGTGGGCCAGAACTGAAGCAGGACAAATTCCATTTTTTCCCTCCTCGGATCAGACAGGCAGGAGAAGAAGGGTGCCCTGGAGTGCTATGCAGTCTCCATGCTTGGAGGTTGGTGTAATATCACTGGCTGAACCCTTGAGTTAGCTGCAGTGATCCTTGAGCTTGTGCTGCTGTAGGAGATTTGAAAAGAGATGTCCTGAGGCCTCATCCAAGCTGATTGCTTTCACTGCTCTGTCACAGAGGAAGAGCTTGTTTGGGTCCCTCCACAGCTCTGCTGGTGGAGTGAAGGTCTGTAGGCTCGCTTCCATGGATACACATCACATCTTTCTGGGTGCTGCCTGCCCTAATACATCTGAAAGGCCCTGAACTGACCTCGTGTGGAACCTCCATCTCCACCCATGGGTCAAGGAGCTCTACTTACATTAATCTCTCTTTCCATGCTGCACCACGGGAGTCTTGGTCACTAGCTAAGTTAGAGCCATAGCTTTGGATATGTCCAGCCGCAAAGACTCTTGGTGCATACACTGATGTGCAGATGGATGTTCTGGCTTGACCTCAACCCTCTCTTGTCAGTCTGGACCTGCCTGGCACTCACTGACCATGATCATCATTCTGACCTCTGCAGAGACTTCCATACTTGCAGTGCCTCGTGGTGCCTTCTGCTCTGGCCTCTTATCTGGAATGAGCCACCATGGCTGGGTCTGCCCTAGTTTGGTGTTGTGGACCTGAGATTTTCTGGGCAACGTGGGTCTTAGGCAAGTGTTCTTTTTTTCCTCCTGGACAGTGTCACGCAGGTATATGTGACGCAGTATGAAAGCTGAATGGTTGTCTGAGTGTGTGCTGGGTGAGGTCCTGGGCATGCTCCCAAAATTCCTTCAATAGCTCAGCTGGTAGAGCGGAGGACTGTAGGCTCCCTTGCACGGCCATCCTTAGGTCGCTGGTTCAACTCCGGCTCGAAGGAGTGATCTTCTGGCTCTGGCCCACATCCTGCACTGGCACTGCTGCCTTTTGGTCCTGCCCGGGGGACTCCCCATAAAGAGCTGCCCAGTCATGAGCTCTTGTCTGACTTTGGGAAGATGACCAGCCAAGGCATTTTTGGGTGAACGCTTGGTGACAGATGGTGGTTCTGAGCCCTGGAGTTGTCTGCTGTCACCTCCAACAGGAAGGTGAGTGGGTGGGTGGTAGTGTGCAAATGAAGTTGATTAGGGGAGCCCAGGCTTTGGGTTCAGGGTATCCTGGGTCATGGCTGGGTGGGTGCCTGGGAGGGGAGAGGACCTCAGGCAGAGGCTGCAGGATGGGGAATTAGCTCAAGTGGTAGAGCGCTCGCTTAGCATGTGAGAGGTAGTGGGATCGATGCCCACATTCTCCAATGCTTTTCATTCGGACCTGCACTGTGAAGTGGAGAACAGCATCTCGGACTTATGTCCATGGCAACATGGGCTGTGAATTGAAGGAATGGATTCTCTCACTTTGTTCTGAGTATGATGGAAAAGATCCAGAATATTGTGCCCATCCTTGGGCCTTCATGTATAAGACAGACATTGACCAAGCGCAGAGAGCTCAGAATAAGGCCTCCAGCACACCTGGAAGCAGGTGCACTTGCCCTTTGAGGAGAGGCCGTTGAATGAGGCCTCATGCAGATCCTGAAGAAGAAAGGGCTGTGTGGGAGATAAGCAAGCACTTCTCAGAATGCCTATCAGGAGGTTATTGACTCAACAGTTAGGCCTTTTACTGTGATGATCAATGGAGGAAAGAAAAACAATTGAAGGCCAACAAGGCCACAATTGAAGCAGCAGAGGTTTCATTTTTTTTCTCTTCTGTTAAGAGAATGAAAACCTAAAAAGAGTTAATGTCTCAAACACTTGGTAGCAGAGGAAGGGACTGTTTCCATGCCGACGAGATAAGTTAGAAAAGAGCAGTTAGAAAAGAGCATCTTTCCATCCAGGATAACACTTTCCTGGGATCAGCTTCCTTATCTTGGGTAAGTATCTCCAAAACCAAGTATGAGACAGCATTGGACTTGTCTTTCTGACAGGGGTGAAGGGAATTAAAACCATGAGGCCCCCCAAACCCCTTCTGGAAAGTTTGAGAATAACAAAATGTGTATGCATGAGGACTAGTCTATAAATAGCACAACTGAGATGGGTGGGGTGTGCAACCACCATCCAAAGGGACCGAACCACAGGCAGCACTGGAACCCTGGCTGGTGATCCAGATCTTTTCCTCCACGTGCATCTCCTTCTCTTTCTTTCTTCTTCTCTTCCTCTTCTTAAAAGTCTAAATCGCTGCTCCCATGGGCTGTTCAGAAAATTTTAAATCATTGCTGCCATGGGCCATTCAAATTATAGTAAGGTTTAAACTTATCCAACTTATAATAAAGTTTAAAATGCTGCTGCCATAAGCGAAATTTTCTAATTGATCATTTGGCATCATTTTGCATTAATTTAGCCCAAAGGTATCCTGAATGTTAGATGTCTCCAGGACTGCCCTCTGGGGACGTGACGTTTTATGGCTATCCCAGAATAAATGGTCCAGGACCACCCTCTCAGAACCTGACACCTCCTCAGGTCATCCAGGTGGGAGAAGAATGTTGCCCTGGAGTGCTGTGCAGTCTCCATGCTTGGAGGTTGACATGATCTGACTGGCTGAAATCTTGAGCAAGATGATGAGATCCCTCATCTAGGGCTGCTTGGAGGAGAAGGTAGACATAGAGATGCCCTGAGGACTCATTCAAACTGATTGCTTTGAGAATGCAATTATGGAGGCAGAGCAGAGAGAGGACCCTGATAGTCTATCAATATCTGCTGGTATAGTGGAGGGCTGCTGGTTCTCTCACATGGTGACCATTACATCTTGTGTGGGCATTAAGTCCCTGAATAGGCCTGAATGGCCCTCACTAGCCTCATATGGGGTTTCCACCTCCAGCTATCAGCACAGGAGTTCTCTTTATGTTCACCTCTGGGCCTTCACTTTCTTTCTGTGTTAAAAAGCAGGAGTCCTGGTCTCTAGTTCAGTAATGGCCACAGCCATAGCACTATCAAGGCACAGAGACCTTGGATCCAAACATGATGTGCAAATGAATGTCCTGCATTGACCTAAGCCCTGGCTTGTCACTGGCCATGATTATCACTCTGACCTCTGCAGTGACTTCCTTGCTTGCAGTTGTCCCTGCCTTGTCGTGGTGATAGTGCCTTCTGTACTGCATGATTGCTTTGAGTGAGCCACCTTGGCTGTGTCTGTCCTGGCCAGACGTTGTAGGCTTGAGAAGCAATGTGAAATAAGTCAAGTCTTTCTTATTTCCTGCAGAGAAGAGTCATGTAAATACAAGGGAGTGGTGTGAGACCTGAGTGACTAGATAAGTATGTGATGAATGTCTGAGGTGACAAAATTACATGCTTCCTTCGATAGCTCAGCTGGTAGAGCGGAGGACTGTAGGCTCCCTTGCACGGCCATCCTTAGGTCGCTGGTTCAACTCCGGCTCGAAGGAGTGATCTTTTGGCACTGGCATCACTGCTTTTTTGGTTCTGCCCAGGAGGCTCTCCATAATGAGCTGCCAGTCGTGAGCTCTTGCCTGAAGTTGGGAAGATAAGTGCCCAAGGTATTTTTGGGTGAACCCTGGCCATGGGAAGGTGATTCTGACCACCGGGCTTGCCCTTAGTCACCTCCAAAAGGAAAGTGAGTGGGTGGGTTGGTGATGTGAGAGTGAGGTTATTGGAAGGCCTAGGCTTTGTGTGCAGGGCATCCTGGGTCATGGCTGGGTGCCTGGGAGGGGAGAGGACCTCAGGCAGAGGCTGCAGGATGGGGAATTAGCTCAAGTGGTAGAGCGCTCGCTTAGCATGTGAGAGGTAGTGGGATCGATGCCCACATTCTCCAATGCTTTTCATTCCCTTTGCCTGGACACAGGGCCCTTTGCCAGGGCCTGTGGGTGCTCACAGTATACCCAGAATGCAAGGAGTAGGATGACATCCAGGTCTGCATGGACAGTTTAACAGAGATTTCTCCCTCTTTGCCTGATAGACATCAAATGCCATCTGAAATATTGTGTCCAGTTTTGAGATCTTCTATGCAGAAAAACAGTCAAAGAGAGCAACTTCTGGAGGGCAACCAAGAATCTCAAGGAATGGAAAGGTTTCTTTGTGTGGATCGGCTGAGGGAAGTGGATGTGTTCAGCCCAGAGAAAGAGAGGTTCAGAGGGCTTACACATGACCTTTCGACTTGGAGGAGGTTTTAGAGTAGAATGGCTATCTATGTGTCATCTGCTTCAGCAGAGGGCAAAATACAGCACAGTGAAAGAGAATCAAGGGAAGAAGCAGCAGGATATGGGTAAGCTCTATGTGGCCATGAGACGAGTCCATCTTCTCATGAAGGAAATGATGTCCAAGGAGCTTATGGAGGAGCATTTCTGTTTGTGGTTTGCATGACTGATGGGCTAAAGGGTTGAGCAAGGTGCTGTGATGTTGGAGCTGAGACTGAAGCAGGATGTGGTAATATAAGCATGATGGTGCACGGAGGCTTGGAATAAATGCTGTCTGAGTGTGTGCTGGGTGAGGTCCCCCTGGGCATGTTCCCATGCTTCCTTCGATAGCTCAGCTGGTAGAGCGGAGGACTGTAGGCTCCCTTGCACGGCCATCCTTAGGTCGCTGGTTCAACTCCGGCTCGAAGGAGTGATCTTTTGGCTCTAGCCCACATCCTGCACTGGCTCTGCTGCCTTTTGGTCCTGCCCAAGGGACTCCTCATAAGGAGCTGCCCAGTTATGACCTCTTGCCTAAGTCATGAAAGATAACCAGTCAAGGCATTTTTGGGTGAACCCTTGGGCAGGGGATGGTGATTCTGACCATGGGGGCTGCCCACAGTCATCTCCAGCAGGAAAGTGAGTAGGTGGGTTGGTGGTGTGAGAGTGAGGTCATTGGGAGGCCCAGGCTTTGGGTGCAGGGTATCCTGGGTCACGGCTGGGTGCCTGGGAGAGGAGAGGACCTCAGGCAGAGGCTGCAAGATGGGGAATTAGCTCAAGTGGTAGAGCGCTCGCTTAGCATGTGAGAGGTAGTGGGATCGATGCCCACATTCTCCAATGCTTTTCATTCCCCTTGCCTGGACACAGGGACCTTTGGTGAGAGTCCCCCTGTCTTCTGAAGCCTAAGCGAACCTGGGATGCACAGTAGAGGACAGCATCCAGGACTTGTCCAAGAGTAGCAAGGGCTCTGGACTGGGGAAAGGTATTATCTGACTTTCCTCTTCATTTGATAGATGCCATTTAGAATGTTGTACCTATTATATATAGGTTTATATAGGTTTTGGCTCCAATAGAGTTAATTTTCTTCCTAATATCTGTGTTTTGGATTTAGGGTGTGAATAATGTTGGTTACACACTGCTGTTATAGTTGTTGGTAAGCAGAGTTTATGCATAGCCAGGGACTTTTCAGCTTCTTGCACCATCCCAACAGCAAGGAGACTGGGGGGCACAAGAAACTGGGAGGAGACACAGCTGGAACAGGTGACCCCAGCTGGCCAAAGGAATATTCAGTACCGCATGACATCAGGCTCAGTATATACTAGGGAGAAAGATGGCTGGGGGCCACTGTTTATAAACTGGCTGTCTGAGAATTGTTCTGCAGGTGTTGAGCAATTGTATTGTACATCACTTATTTTGTATAATCTAATTCTGTTGTTATTATTATTGATATTTCCCCCTTCTTTTTCTGTCCTATTGAACTGTCTTTTTCTCAATCCACAAATTTTGCTTTTTTCTCCCAATTCTCTCCAAAAACCCTCTTGGGGGTGGAGTATGTGAGCAGTTGTGCAGTGTTTAACTGCCTGCTGGGTTAAAACCACAACAGCCCTTTTTGGTGCCAGACATGGGGCTTGAAGGGTTGAGACAATGAAAAATCTGACTAGAGGATGTTCAAACAAATTTCTTGTAAGCATTCATTATATTAGTCTAATAGTAGCTGATCCTGATGTTGATTTATTTACTCTCAGAGTTGTTTTCTGTTCTCAGGGTTGTGTGACGTAACATCGTACTTGCTCTGTATGTTTTCTGTTGTGCTGTTTATCACCTCTGGGGGCTGGGCTAAGGTTATCACGTTGTCGTACTTTGTAACACTGGCTTATGATATGATAAAACTGATGGTCACAAGACTAATCTATTTGTAATCAAGTATTGTTATCTTCTCCATACTTCTAGAGCCATCTATTGGAAACTACTCCTAATTACATCCTTTATCTTTCCTCCTAGAGCCAATCTATGGGGCATTGTCGTGGGTTGACAGGTTTCTAGGTGAATTTCACCCTGCCAGGTCCTGTGGAGTGGCAGGGTGTCGTGGGCCAATGACATGTAAGGTACGCCCTCTGCGAGATACAGTATTTAAGGAGCTGGACACTGGGAACTTCCTCTTTGGCTTCCGGCGTTCCAACAGGTAACAGGGGACCGGGGAGGGGGTTTTTGCCAGGGTAGGCCTTTGGGCCTGCCTGGCTGGCCCTCTCCCCTCTCCTCCGGCTCCCCGAGGGCCGGGCCTGGCCCCCTTTTACCATCTGCCGGGCCGAGCCTTTCCCCTCCCCTGCCTTCTCCCCACGAGAGCCGGGGCCTGGCTCCCTTTTACCATCCACCGGGCTGGGTCAGGCCCCCACCTCTGGCCACCTCCGGCAGCCCCCCTCGCTCGGCCGGGCCGAGTGGGGGAGGCCCCCCCGGTTTGCTGCTACTCCTAAGATCCTTGTGGAGCTGGCACAGCGTGCAGAGAATGGCCTTCTCCCTCACCCTCCTCCTCCTGTCCCTCCCCCGGCTCCTCCGGCCGCTGCCCGGGCCGAGATAACATGACCATCCACCGGCCTAGGACAAGATTAACCTTTCAGTCACCGATTCTCTCCCGAGTCAGAGAAAGGGGTGAAAGCATGTGAAGGAAGCTACACCGAGACACTGAAGTCAGTGAAGCAAGAGGACTGAACTAAAGAAAGAGGAGGATGAGGAGATGCCCTAGCTCTGGGGCTGAAATTCTCTTGGGAAGCTATGGAGGATGGGTGATTAACCCATCAGACTGTTTCCTGTAACTCATGACATTTTATGGGGGGACTTGGAGCGTTCTAAAGATGCCCCAGCTTTGGGGGTTGAGATTCATAGCAGTTATGGGCAAAGGTGTTCAGGCTTGAGAAGCCAGCAGATGCAGAGGTGGGCTGCAATTGAAGAGAAGCTTAAAGGGGGAGAGAGAGAAATGAGGACCCCTTGCCCCGGGGGTGGATAGAGAAGATGACCTTTGCTTTCAGAGATGAAGATGAAGATGACTTTGGAGAGATGAGAGAACTTTTCTTTTGTATTAGAACAGCTCATCCTTAAAACTATACCCCATAAACTGACGTGGCCCACGAAAGCAGCTGTGGGAAGGCTGCAAGGTGTGGGAAGGACTTTCACAGGGGTCAGATGCTATAAACCGGGCGGCTGGTTCACTGTGATGCTGAAGCCACGAGAGAACTGTTTTCTTGTGGAGAACCTCCGTAGCGTGGCTGAGAGAAACTCCGCTCTCTAAGTGAACTGAAGAAAGGTTATTCTAGAGGTGGCAAACTGACTGAGAAATATCAGATGTTGTGTCTTTACATTGGCAGTGGGGAAATATCTGAAAGAGAAGTTTGGAGGGGGGAGGAGAGGTTTTCTGAAGGTTTAATCTAATTTTTATTATTTGGTTCTCTTTATTTCTTTTTTTTTTTTCCTTTTAGTTCTGTTAATAAAACTTTCTTTATATTCTTTAAAGTTTGAGCCTGCTTTGCTTCTCCTAACCCTTATCTCACAGAGGGAAATACCCTGAATAATAGACCCAAATTTAAATTACTGCACTTAAGTTGGATTGGCGAACTCAAACCACTACACTTTAATTGGTGTTTCCGCCCGGTTAGTGTCAAACCACTACACTTCCCACATCTTCCCCTTCTCCTCCAGAGTAATTACAATAGCTCTTGAATTCTGAATATAGTCAGGATGTTCATACATCCTGACTATATTCAATACATTCAATACAGAGAATTCTGAATATAGTCAGGATGTTCAAACCAGTATGTTCCTATTGCTATGTCTCCTGATTGTATTTCAGGCCTTGTTTAAACAACTGTTTAAGGATACCACCCAGATAGTTGCCCTGAGCCTGAACAGTTATAGTGGCAGGATGTGTGGGATAGTACAGGGAAGTGTGTATGACAACGGGCATCTTGAATATTTTGGAATTTCACCCCTGAACAAGTTCAGAACCCTGAAAAACTAGTAAAATATTTGGAAGAAGTATGCTGTCAACCTGGCAATTCCAGAGATAAACAAATCACTGCAACGTGCTGGGGCCTGGCCCATGCCTAGCAAGTCCTGTTCAACACTATTCACTACCCTGAAGGGGACAAGAAGGTCTTTGGATCTGATGACAAAATGTCAGGCACTTTGGCTACCCCAGTCCCAGTGACAGACACTGCATCTGAACCAAAGAACCTACCTGTACTGATACCATCTTCACAGGAAGAAATACTGGAAGTAGAAGTCAGCTCCTTCAGTAAGGGATGAAAGAGCCTCTTCTAAGAGTCAGCAGCAGGAAGAAGTGGACAAGGAAGGCTACTCCAAAGCAGGGCCATTATGAGAACAAGAGGAAGAGAGGCAGCTGCAGACTGAGGAGGAAGAAGAGGAAGAACTCATAAAGGAGGTGGTAACCACCTGATCCCTGTATCATATCAACCACGACCCCCTGATTACCATGCATAAGCTGATTTGTCAGCTGGAAAGCCCTGGAGGGATCAGCAGGACTCCCTCACCCTGTATCAGTTTCATATGGCCACTGTGAAAATCTGATCAAGAGTGGAGACCAACAGTAGATTCTAGTGCCTTGAACGAAGCCATGCTGCTGCTGAGTCCTGCCATGCCAGACAGGCTAGAACTTTAATTTGAATTGGAGGCAGTGTGTATTAAAGGCAGCCGAGTGGCCTGCCACAATCAATATCACTAGCATGTTTTTCTCAATCCCTTTGGCAGCAGAGTGCAGGTCACAATTTGCTTTCACTTGGAGGGACGTTCAGTACACCTGGAATCGACTGTCTTAGAGGTGGAAATCCAGCTCTACCATTTTCCATGGACTTAACCAGACTGCACTAGAACAGAAACACCTGCAATACATTGATGACATCATCATATGGGGAAATACAGCAGACAAAGATTTTGAGAAGGGGAAGAAAATTGTCCAAATCTTCTGAAAGTCAGTTTTGCCATAAATCAAAGTAAGGTCAAGTGCCTTACACAGGAGGTCCAGTTTTTAGGAATAAAGTGGCAAGATGGATGTCATTGTATCCCAATGAATGTGATCAACAAAATAACAGCTAGGTCTCCACCAATTAGCAAAAAGGAAACACAGAAGCTTTCTTAGGCATTTTAGATTTTCGGAGAATATTTATTCCAAATTGTAGTCTGATACAAAGCCCATTCGATCAACTAACCTGGAAGAAGAACTATTTCATTTGGGCCCTGAACAATGACAAATCTTTCAACAAATTGAAAAGGAAATAGTATATACAGTAGCCCTCAGGCTGCTCTGGGCAGGACAAGATCCTGAAAATATGCTGCAGCTGGGGAGAATGGTCCTACTCGAAGCCATTGGCAAAAGGCATCCAGGGAAGACTCTAGGTTGACTCTTAGGGTTTTGGCACCAGGGAGACCTGAAGATTCAAGGCCGGCTGTACTCCAACTGAAAAAGAAATATTGGCATCACATGAAGGAGTTTGAGCTGCTTCAGACATGAATAGTATTGAAGAACAGCTCCTCTTGGCGCCCTGACTGCCAGTGCTCAGCAGGATATTCAAAGGGAGAGTCTGTTCTACACATCATGCAGCTGATGCTACATGGAATAAGTGAGGCGCACTGATGACACAATGCACTTGAAGAGGAAGTCCCAGTGGCCCAGGACTTTTGCAAGTGATCATTGACTGGCCAGAAGGCAAAGATTTTTGGAATATTGCCTGAAAAGGAGGTTATGTGGGCTGAAGAAGCCCCATTGTAAATCAAATACCAGAAAATGAAAAACAATATGCCCTGGTGAGTCCTGTCATATTTTGGGAAAATATCAAATGTGGAAAGCTGCTGTGTGGAGTCCCACATGTACCGTGGAAAGTGCTGAATGACAAGGTGAATCTAGTCAGTTTTCAGAGGTGAAAGCTATCCAGCTGGCTTTAGACACTGATGAAAGAGAAAATGGCCTGTACATTATCTCCATACAGACTCATAAATGGTGGCAAATGCTCTATGGGGGGGGCCATGGCAATGGAAGTAGGTCAACTGGCAGAGCAGAGGTAAACCCACCTGGACTGGTGGATTATGGCAAGATACTTCTGCTTGGGTAGAGAACTTTGTTGTAAAAGTACATCATGTAGTCATGTACCCAAGACTCAGGTCACTGAGTAACATGAAAAATCCCAGCTGATGGGTCAGGATACTAAGATTGAAGTGGATCAGGTGGATCTGGACTGGTAACATAAGCGTGAACTATTTATAACGTAATGGGCCCATGATGTCTCAGGCCATCAAGGAAGAAATACAACATATACATCACTTCTTGACTGAGGGGTGGACTTAATCATGGACACTATCCATGATTATCCATGAATGTGAAACATAGCCTGATATAAAGCAAGCCAGACAGTTAAAGCCTCTCTCTAATGGAGGACAATGGCTGAAATATAAACATGGGGAGGTCTGGCAGATTGATGAGATCACATTCCCACAAACGTGTCAATGTAAGCGCCAGGTGCTTAGACTCACAGAACTGTAGAATCTTTCAGGTTGAAAAAGACCTTGAAGATCATCAGATCCAAGCATTAACCTAGTACTGCCAAGTCCACCACCAAACCATGTCCCTAAATGAACATCTACACATCTTTTAAATACCTCCACAGATGGTGACTCAACCACTTTCCTGAGCAGCCTGTTCCAGTGCTTGACTACTCTTTCCTTAAAGAAATTTTTACTAATGTCCATGGTGGAACCTACAACCAGATGGCTGGAAACATATTCTGTGCCTTGTGCCACTGGCTGGAATACTATCCTGGGCCTTGAGACATGAGGTAAAAATGAACCCCAGAAAGAACTGAGTCAGACAATGGTACTTCTTTCAGAAGCAACCTCTTAGACATTTGGCTCAAACAGCATGGCATTGAATGGGTTTATCACACCCCCTACCATGCACCAGCCTCCAGAAAATTGAACAAATGAACTGTTAAAGACTACGCTGAGAGCGATGGGTGCTGGGACATTTTAATATTGGAATACACATTTAGCAAAAGTCACATGGTTGGTCAACACTAGAGGATCTTCTAATCGAACTGGCACTGCCCAATCAAAACTTTGATGTACTTTTACAAAAGGAAAAAGTCCCTGTAGTGCATATAGAAATTATGCTGTGAAAGACAGGCTGGGTTATTCCTACCTCAGGCAAAGGCAAACCCATCCATGATATTGCTTTTGATCAAGAACCTGGGTGCACTTGGTGAGTAACACAGAAGGATGGAGAAGTATGATGTGTACCTCACGGGAATTTGATTCTGTGTGAGAACAGGCAGTGATTTGAATTGTATTATATTAATTGCTATATAATAATGTGTAACATCTTTACTATGGTTGCTATATGCCATATCAAAATTATTGCAATAGAAATTTAGCTTTATTAATCTATGAAAAATGAATTTTGAGTAGACCAGGCTAAGTTGAGCAATGATAGAACCAGAACTGTCTTCAGAATGCAACAGTCCAACATCACACATCATCTCTCCTGCCCCGAAGGACTACTATTAAAGAGGACCCCAAAGTCATGGACTAAATAAACTCAGCTGACATTTTAGAGGGATAGTCCATAGGCTAAGGGAATGATATCTGCATATGTATACAAAAAGACCAGAAAAGATGCATTGGAAAGTGTGGGACCTGGGCATGACATAAATGGTATAGAATTAGGCATAAATACTGACCTGGTTTCAGATGGGATTGAGTTAATTTTCTTACTAGTAGCTGGTACAGTGCTGTGTTATAGATCTAGGAGGACAATAATATTGATAACACTCTGATGGTTTAGTTCTTGCTGAGCAGTGCTCATCCTAAGTCAAAGACTTTTCAGCTTCTCACACCACCCCACCAGCAAGGAGGCTGGGGGGCAAAAGGAGTTTGGAGGAGACACAGCCAAGACAGTTGACCTCAGCTGGCCAAAGGAATATTCCATACCATACGGTGTCATGCTCAGTATATAACTTAGGGGGAAAGACAGCCAGGAGCTGCTGCTCAAGAACTCACTGGGCATCATTCATCGAGTGTAAAGCAATTGTGCTGTGCATCACTTGATTTGCATATTTTAGTTCTGTTAATATTAGAGTTATTATTGTTATTATTATTGTTGTTGTTATTATTATTATTTCACTTTCCATTTATTTTCTGCCCTATTAAACCATCATTTTCTTACCCTGTGAATTTTACTCCCACTGTAGGGAAGAGAGTGAGTGATCAGCTGTGTGATGCTTAACTGCCTGCAAAATAAAGCCACGACAGCACCCAGCTTTGTGCCTCTGTGTAGGAGACACGCATGGACCATGTGCAGTCCTCAGAACAAGGCCATCAGGATGCTTGGGAGCAGGTGTTCCCACACACAGGAAAGGACATCAGTGAAATTGAACAATCTCAGTGGAGGGCCACCAAGAACCTCATGGAGTGGAGGGACTCCTCTACATGGATGAGTGAGAACAGTGAGAATGTTCAGACTGTCGAAGGAGAGAATCAAAGGGCTTAGACATGACCTTCATGCTTGTAGGAGATTACAGAGTAGAGGAATGGCTGTCCTTTATCTGATGCTTGAACAGAGGGCTGGAGATAGCACAGTGGAAGGAAATCAAGGGAAAATGCAGCAAGATATAGGTAAGCTCTGTGTGGCTGTGAAGGCAGTCCATCTGTAAAAGATGACATCCAAGGAGCTTATGGAGAAGAATTTCTGTTTGTGGTTTGCGTGACTGATGGGCTAAAGGGTTGAGCAAGGTGCTGTGATGTTGGAGCTGGGACTGTTTGAATCAGGATGTGGTAATATAAGCATGATGGTGCATTGTGGCTTGGAAAAAATGCTGTCTGAGTGTGTGCTGGGTGAGGTCCCCCTGGGCATGTTCCCATGCTTCCTTCGATAGCTCAGCTGGTAGAGCGGAGGACTGTAGGCTCCCTTGCATGGCCATCCTTAGGTCGCTGGTTCAACTCCGGCTCGAAGGAGTGATCTTTTGGCTCTGGCCCACATCCTGCACTGGCTCTGCTGCCTTTTGGTCCTGCCCGGGGGACTCCCCATAAAGAGCTGCGCAGTTATGACCTCTTGCCTAAGTCATGAAAGATAACCAGTCAAGGCATTTTTGGGTGAAACCCTTGGGCAGGGGATGGTGATTCTGACCACTGGGCTTGTCCGCAGTCACCTTCAGGAGGAACGTGAGTGGATGAGTTGGTGGTGTGAGAGTGAGGTTATTGGGAGGCCCAGGCTTTGGGTGCAGGGCATCCTGGGTCATGGCTGGGTGGGTGCCTGGGAGGGGAGAGGACCTCAGGCAGAGGCTGCAGGATGGGGAATTAGCTCAAGTGGTAGAGCGCTCGCTTAGCATGTGAGAGGTAGTGGGATCGATGCCCACATTCTCCAATGCTTTTCATTCCCTTTGCCTGGACACACGGCCCTTTGCCAGGGATCCATCTGACCTCTGGGGAGGCTGTGGGGAGATATATGGTGTGCCCTGGATTTGCAGAGGTGGATGACATCAAGAGCACTATGGGCATTTTAATGGATTGATTTTCTCCTTCTTTGCTTGTGTCCTGCCTAATCCAAAATGTTATCGTATTCCATATCTATCTGAGCCCAGAATTGTTACTGTCTCTTGAAAACCTTGAGGCTGGAAATGGAACTGCAGGGCTGGGGCATGGCTAGGTCTTTCAAAAGCTGGGATCTCTCAGGCATAGCTCTCTCTTGCTTCTTGGTTTTTGCTCTTTCCATTTTGTTTTCGCAGGGAGAGAGCTGAGGCAGTGTGGGTGGAGGCTCCCCTTGGTTTTCTTTTGTTTTCTTTCCTGAGGGGGTTGCTTCAGGTTTCCAAGAAGCGGCATTTCGTGGTCCTGGACTGCTTCACAGCAAATTTCACCTGTCTACAGTCAACGACCTTGTGCCAAGAAAAACGCAACAGCCCCACTCTACATGGTCGCCCCAACCTGCCAGCAGTGCCCAGTGGAAGTGGGAAGGCACGAAGTCTGAGTTGCCCCTGCTGGCTGCCTGCTGCTTCTCCTCATGAAAAGGTGAAGTCCCTCTATGAGTTCCAGCCAGACTGAGTTCCAGCTGCTGGAGTGCCTTTTTTGACAGAGCTGCCGCCACCAGAGAGATAGGAGGGGCATTTGTCTGGTTTTGGACTCTAGGTTTTCTTTTTGTTTTGCCCTAGTTCACTGTTGCTTGTTGTTTGGAGGGAGTTTTTGTAATCATGGAGGTTTGGTATCTGTGTTATTTTGGGGTTTTTTTCTCTCTTTTAGTTCTCTCTGTCCACATGCAGCTGAAAGTGGAGGGAGGGCTGCCACCATCTTTGTCTCTCCACATGCGATCCTTCATGGAGGGCGCCATCTTGGGCGGAGGGTTTTCTCTGCCATTTTTAGTTTCTCCTTGTTCCCAGGGAGTCTGTGAGATTTAGAAACTTTGTAACTAGTGACTATTAGTGTTATTTTTCTTGCCTGTTGCTATTTCACATTTTTGGTAAACTGTTATTTTTTCATTTATATCTACGTATGTTCATCTCTACTTATTGGTGGGATTGGCTAAAAATAAA
>VZTF01000782.1:169091-197220 GCA_013397755.1 Cnemophilus loriae
ATCCTGGGTCATGGCTGGGTGGGTGCCTGGGAGGGGAGAGGACCTCAGGCAGAGGCTGCAGGATGGGGAATTAGCTCAAGTGGTAGAGCGCTCGCTTAGCATGTGAGAGGTAGTGGGATCGATGCCCACATTCTCCAACGCTTTTCATTCCCTTAGCCTGGACACACGGCCCTTTGCCAGGGATCCATCTGACCTCTGGGGAGGCTGTGGGGAGATATATGGTGTGCCCTGGATTTGCAGAGGTGGATGACATCAAGAGCACTATGGGCATTTTAATGGATTGATTTTCTCCTTCTTTGCTTGTGTCCTGCCTAATCCAAAATGTTATCGTATTCCATACCTATCTGAGCCCAGAATTGTTACTGTCTCTTGAAAACCTTGAGGCTGGAAATGGAACTGCAGGGCTGGGGCATGGCTAGGTCTTTCAAAAGCTGGGATCTCTCAGGCATAGCTCTCTCTTGCTTCTTGGTTTTTGCTCTTTCCATTTTGTTTTCGCAGGGAGAGAGCTGAGGCAGTGTGGGTGGAGGCTCCCCTTGGTTTTCTTTTGTTTTCTTTCCTGAGGGGGTTGCTTCAGGTTTCCAAGAAGCGGCATTTCGTGGTCCTGGACTGCTTCACAGCAAATTTCACCTGTCTACAGTCAACGACCTTGTGCCAAGAAAAACGCAACAGCCCCACTCTACATGGTCGCCCCAACCTGCCAGCAGTGCCCAGTGGAAGTGGGAAGGCACGAAGTCTGAGTTGCCCCTGCTGGCTGCCTGCTGCTTCTCCTCATGAAAAGGTGAAGTCCCTCTATGAGTTCCAGCCAGACTGAGTTCCAGCTGCTGGAGTGCCTTTTTTGACAGAGCTGCCGCCACCAGAGAGATAGGAGGGGCATTTGTCTGGTTTTGGACTCTAGGTTTTCTTTTTGTTTTGCCCTAGTTCACTGTTGCTTGTTGTTTGGAGGGAGTTTTTGTAATCATGGAGGTTTGGTATCTGTGTTATTTTGGGGTTTTTTTCTCTCTTTTAGTTCTCTCTGTCCACATGCAGCTGAAAGTGGAGGGAGGGCTGCCACCATCTTTGTCTCTCCACATGCGATCCTTCATGGAGGGCGCCATCTTGGGCGGAGGGTTTTCTCTGCCATTTTTAGTTTCTCCTTGTTCCCAGGGAGTCTGTGAGATTTAGAAACTTTGTAACTAGTGACTATTAGTGTTATTTTTCTTGCCTGTTGCTATTTCACATTTTTGGTAAACTGTTATTTTTTCATTTATATCTACGTATGTTCATCTCTACTTATTGGTGGGATTGGCTAAAAATAAATGGGAGGTAACTAGTTTTAAACTGTCTAACCCCTTAATTTGATTTAAACCAAGACAGCTTGGCAGTTCTCAAATATCAAGCCCAGTACAGAAAAGGACATCAATGAAATGGAACAACCTAAGTGGTGGGCCATCAAGAATCTTAAGGAATCAATGGATTTCTCTTTAAGGATGGGCTGAGGAGAGTGGGCACATTCAGTTTGCAGAAAGAGAAGTTCTGAGGACTTGCAGATGACCCTGTAGTACTTAGATGTAGGTTGCAAAACAGAGAAATGGCTGTAATTTTGTTTTGTCTTGTGCTTGAGCAAAGAGCAAAATACACCAGTGAAAGAGAATCAAGGGAAAATGCAGCAGGATATGGGTAAGCTCTGTATGGCCCTAAGGAGAGTCCATCTTTAAAAAATGATGTCCAAGGAGCTTATGGAGGAGCTTTCCTGTTTGTGTTTTGCATGACTGATGGGCTAAAGGGTTGAGCAAGGCGCTGTGATGTTGGAGCTGGGGCTGTTTGAAACAGGATGCGGTAATAGAGGCATGATGATACACGGTGGCTTGGAAAAAAGTGCTGGGCAAGTGTGGGCTGGGCAAGTCCCATGCTTCCTTCGATAGCTCAGCTGGTAGAGCGGAGGACTGTAGGCTCCCTTGCACGGCCATCCTTAGGTCGCTGGTTCAACTCCGGCTCGAAGGAGTGATCTTTTGGCTCTGGCCCACATCCTGCACCGGCACTGCTGCCTTTTGGTCCTGCCCGGGGGNCTGCTGCCTTTTGGTCCTGCCCAGGGGACTCCCCATAAGGAGCTGCCCAGTTATGACCTCTTGTCTGAGTTTGGGAATACAATTGCTCCAGCAGTTTTGAATGAACCCTGGGCAAGGGGATGGTGATTCTGAGCACTGAAGTTGTCCGCAGTCACCTCCAGCAGGAAAGTGAGTAGGTGGGTTGGTGGTGTGAGAGTGATATGAATGGGAGGCCCAGGCTTTGGGCGCAGGGCATCCTGGGTCAGGGCTGGGTGCCTGAGAGAGGAGAGGACCTCAGGTAGAGGCTGCAGGATGGGGAATTAGCTCAAGTGGTAGAGCACTCGCTTAGCATGTGAGAGGTAGTGGGATCGATGCCCGCATTCTCCAATGCTTTTCATTCCCTCAGCCTGGACACAGGGCCCTTTGGTGGGCATCCATCTGTCCCCTGTGGAGATTTATGGTGTGCCCTGGATTTGCAGAGGAGGAAGACATCTAGGCTTGTATCAAGAGTACTATGGGCAGTTTAACAGAAGAAATTATGTTCTCCCTCTTTGCTTGACAGTTCTCAAATATCAAGCCCAGTACAGAAAAGGACATCAATGAAATGGCAGAACTTCAGTGGAGTGCCACTAAGAATCTCAAGGAATTGATGGATTTCTCTTTAAGGATGGGCTGAGGAGAGTGGGCACGTTCAGTTTGGAGAAAGAGATGTTTGGAGGACTTGTTGCAGTGCTTAGGCATAGGTTACAGAACAGAGGAATGGCTGTAATTTTGTTTCGTCTTGTGCTCCAGCAGAGGGCAAAAGCCAGCACAGTGAAAGGGAATCAAAGGAAAATGCAGCAGGATATAGGTAAGCTCTGTGTGGCTATGAAGGCAGTCCATCTGTAAAAGATGATGTCCAAGGAGCTTATGGAGCTTTCCTGTTTGTGTTTTGCATGACTGATGGGCTAAAGGCTTGAGCGAGGTGCTGTGATGTTGGAGCTGGGGCTGTTTGAAGCAAGATGTGGTAATAGAGGCATGATGATACACGGTGGCTTGGGAAAAGTGCTGGGCAAGTGTGGGCTGGGTGAGGTCCTGGGCATGTCCCCACAATTCCTTCGATAGCTCAGCTGGTAGAGCGGAGGACTGTAGGCTCCCTTGCACGGCCATCCTTAGGTCGCTGGTTCAACTCCGGCTCGAAGGAGTGATCTTTTGGCTCTGGCCCACATCCTGCACTGGCACTGCTGCCTTTTGGTCCTGCCCAGGGGACTCCCCATAAGGAGCTGCCCAGTTATGACCTCTTGTCTGAGTTTGGGAATACAATTGCTCCAGCAGTTTTGAATGAACCCTGGGCAAGGGGATGGTGATTCTGAGCACTGAAGTTGTCCGCAGTCACCTCCAGCAGGAAAGTGACTGGGTGGGTTGGTGATGTGAGAGTGATATGAATGGGAGGCCCAGGCTTTGGGCGCAGGGCATCCTGGGTCAGGGCTGGGTGCCTGAGAGAGGAGAGGACCTCAGGTAGAGGCTGCAGGATGGGGAATTAGCTCAAGTGGTAGAGCGCTCGCTTAGCATGTGAGAGGTAGTGGGATCGATGCCCGCATTCTCCAATGCTTTTCATTCCCTTTCCTGGATCACAGGTGCTGTGTCCTCATGGGGCTATGGGGAGCCTTGGGTGGACCCAGAGGCTGTATCAGGAGTAGCACAGGCCATTGGCATAGGCATGAGTAAGCCATTATCCTTCCTCGCTTGGTAGTAATTAAATGACATTAAGAGCGCTGTACACATTTTCTAATAAAATTCTTAATCACCAATGTACCGTCAGAGAGGTGTTGATCTTTTGGAGCAAGTCCAGAGGAGGAACACCATGATTAGCAGGATGGAGCTCCTTTCCTAGGAGGAAAGGCCAGAAGAATTTGGATTATTCAGACTGGAAAAGAGAAATCTTTAGTGTGACATAATTGGAGCCTTCCAGTACTTAGGGAGGGTCTACGAGAAAGCTGGAGCAGGGCTTTTGACATGGGCACGTAGTGATAGGACAAGGGGCAACGGCTAGAAACTGAAATAGGCAAAGTTTAGATTGGATATTATAAGGAAATTCTTCACTGTGAGGGTGGTGATGCACTGGAATTGGTTGCTCAGAGAAGCTGTGGATGACCTATCCCTGGAAGTGTTCAAGGCCAGATTGGATGAGGCTTTGAGCAACTTGGTCTAGTGTGAGCAACCCAGGGCAGAGGGTTGGAACTAGATGATCTTTAAAGTCCCTTCCAACACAAACCGCTCTATGATTCTATGATTTTCTTGTAAGCAGTCTATCAAAAAGGATCTTTTGAAACTTCTGAAGAAAACAAGAAATCCAGTATCTATCTCTCTGCATATTACTTCACTGTCAGACAAGAAAGCATAAGTCAAAGTACAGTTTAATTTATTATGCCAAAAAAGGGTTCTAAAATTATTTTTGTATTATACTGAAGATAAACAGATCTCCTTTGAAATTCTGCTGATTAGAAGCCCATTAGCTTTACTCCCTGATAAATTAGATTGTGCCAAACTCCAAATAAAATCACAGAGTTATGTCTGTCATGTTTATTAAAAAGCAAATTTTGCCCTGGGCTATGGTACTATAATTAACAGTGACTTAATTAATAATGGCAGGAAACTCAGAATCAGGTATGGCTGGTTTTATACCTTGTACTAAAGAATACCATTTCAGCAGCAGATTTTTGGATTAGCATAAATTAAATTATAATTAAAGCAAATCTATGAGACTGACTCATCATTTTATCTTGCAAATATTTACAGCTACTCCATTAAAAGTGAATCCCTCTGACATTTCCACTTTAGCCAGAACCAGCCATTTTTTTTCTCTAATTGCTAATAAAGATGGAGGAAGCACCACTGTCAGTTTTGCCATAGATCACTGTGTAAATCATCCATATTCATGCTCAGCATTAAATAAAGTTAATTGCATTCTACATTCTTCCATGACAACTTTCTCCTTTGGGGATTTCCAGAAAATTAAATGTAAAAGCAACCGGAAAACATGAAGTTTGAGACAGAAGATGATTTCTACAGCCAGGCTGTACTACAGCGACACAGAAGGTGCAAGTCATAAGTGAATTTGATACCATAGTATGCTTTTTTCCCAGTGGTATAATTATGCAAGACAACAGAACCATAGGAGGTCAACAGTTCTCCTTCCACTGTATGAAGAATTTGGACATTCACTACTTCTGCCTCCATTGAATATGTGCCTTTAGGAACAGAAAGCAGGAGAAATGCAATTTCTTCAAAAACATGGAGGACAGAGCCCTGCCAAAATTCAAGCTAAACAATGATGCAAGTAGATCTATTTCATAAACCCTTTTTGAGTTCAAATATATTCTTACATTTGACAGGAAAAGTAAGCTGTGTAAAATTCACCTGGTTATACAGTGCAACCAACGACACCCACAATGATGCTGTAATAAAAGTTTTACAATACCTATTAAACCTGCAAGTACATGTCTGACATATTTCAGTGTCAAGAACATCTACTTCACACATGACATTTAAATTTCTTTCTCTTTCAACAGCAGCTGAACAAATTTAAAGGCAAAATTACCCATAAAATTTTCTGGTCTTACTTCTAGGTCTTGTTACATTTCAACAATAAAATATTTGCCACCATTTTGATAACTTGTGTTTGACTCAAACTAATCTTAATGTCCTCTCTTTTTCTATAGAGAAACCACTATTTCCTGTGCCAGTATTTTTCAGTAGTTGGTTATACTCACAGTTAAAACCACATACCATATACCTTTTTCAGCTCAAATCACTTTTAGATTCCAAGCACTGCTTTTAGTTATGCCTGCCTTCCTAAAGTGAACAACTGTTTCACACCTAGCAATTTTCCCCTTCAAGGATATTACACTCTATAATCAAATAATCTATCTTTTTCTTTTCTTCTAAATAATCTTCTTTTTCTTTTCTGACAAGATAAACTGATTGAACTCCTTATGTCTCTTACTCTAGTTCTCAAATTGTTATTACAGCACTTTGCATTGGCTTTAATTTTCAACATACTTCAGGAAAGATGCTAATATAAGAACTAGGTGCAATATTCA
The DNA here is from genome assembly GCA_013397755.1 of Cnemophilus loriae. Taxonomy (NCBI): domain Eukaryota; kingdom Metazoa; phylum Chordata; class Aves; order Passeriformes; family Corvidae; genus Cnemophilus; species Cnemophilus loriae. Next base: position 175,198 of record VZTF01000782.1, read on the forward strand.
AATAGCCCAGGTTAGTTTATCACAACAGTCTGACCTCTCATTCACTTAGGTTAAAACATTTCAGATGAATCACAGACTGCTTTTGGGATGAAATCAGTAGATTCACGTCTCTGATTCTTTTCAGGCTCACAAATCTTAAAAAAAGCAAGGATTGTGACAATGAATGTCTACAGTGCAGGTAACTCAAAAAGGTTTACCATCATAATCATGCCAGACAAATAAGCATTTTTAGACCTGTTGCAAAGCACATTTTACATACCTGTAGGACTTCTTAATCTCATCATGTGTTGCTCCCTTCTCTAGCGCCAGGATTTCATATAATGCTTCACCTGATGTTGACAAAGCACGTTGCCTTTGTTCAGCCATGATAGCAGTGCATTACCAAAGCTGCTAATGTAGAACATAATTTAAAATACCAGGGACTGCAAGTATTTATAGATAGTATTTCTTATTGTTCATTTTAATAGATCTTAATCAGGCAGCAAAAGGTTAAAAATACATGAAAGTGAATCCAGAATAAAATCTCCTCTATATTATCCTCTGTTCTTTAATATATTTTACAATTAGGAAAAAATGAGAAAATGGAAAAGCAAAAACCAAAGAACAGAAGCTCTTGTGTTGGGTAGCACTGTTCATATTAATGGCTTGATGTCGCTGTCACTGAAATGAATAGATAGATTTGCTATAGCATTAATACACAAACATTATATTCCCACCTAGTTTTATTTGTGTTTGTTTACATTTGTCTTTTCTAAGTCTTAGAATTATTCCACTATTTGTTGAGGTTATTGACTTCTTAGAGTGGGGTAAGAGCTTTGTACCTCTGAGTCCTACCTAATGCAACAAAGTGGAGAATTTTTGCTTTCTCAACACAAGGGTTTGAGTTCAGCCTAACCAATTTTAGGTGCTTAAGCTGTGATTAAATTTGACTCTGAATCAAAGTAGACTCCTTATATTGTCAACAGACATACAGACTCAGAGAAACTGGCCAGTCACTTTCTCCCTATTATCTCTACAGTGTGCTCAGGATGATTCAAGTACTGTGTCCAGTTCTGAGCCCCTCAATTCAGGAAGAACATTGAGGTGCTGAAGCAAGTTCAGAAAACAGCAACGAAGCTGGTGAAGGATCTGGAGCACAAGTCTGATGAGGAGCAGCTGAGAGAGCTAGGGGTGTTTAGCCTGGAGAAAAGGAGGCTCAGGGGTGACCTTATCACTGTCTACAACTCCCTGAAAGCAGATTGTAGCCAGGTGGGGGTTGGCCTCTTCTCCCAGGCAACCAGTGACAGGACAAGCGGACACAGTCTTAAGGTGCACTAGGGGAGATCTAAGTCGGACATAAGAAGAATTAATTCACAGAAAGGGTGATTAGATATTGGAATGGGCTGCTGGGAAGGTGGTGGAGTCACGGTCCCTGGAGGTGTTTAAGGAAAGACTGGATGTGGCACTTTGTGCCATGGTTTAGTTGACATGGTGGTGTTCAGTCACAGATTGGACTTGATGATCTCAGAGATCCTTTCCAACCTGACTGATTCTGTGACTCCCAACCCATGACCCTGAGAACTGGTGGAGTGAATCTGGACCTACGTGATGAGAGTAGATACCAAGAATTGACCTCGGTATTATAAAAGTAACTTTATCAAAAAATTCTTCATGGGAAATACTGACATCTATCAGGGTCCTATCTTATTTGAGATACAAGACTTTGGACTGAATTCATGAGCTTCTGATAAATTTAACATAGTACCCTTACAGTATAGTGCAAACACAGACTGACAGATTTAGTCCACTTCAGATCTAAAATTTGTTCCTCCCTTCATCACAGAAGAGAAGCAGACAAACCAGCGATTCTTTGTTGAGTGGCTTGACTACCTCCTTACTGTGCGCAGGTCATCCTTTTGGATTTGAAGAATGAAACATTTTTAAACCAGATGTAGCTAATGCTAGGCAATGACACAAACAAACTCAAACAGCAGAAACTCCTTCTAGCAGCTTTCCAGTACTTAGAGAGGGCCTATAAGAGACCTGGAGAGGGGCTCTTTACAAGTACATATAGTAATAGAACAAGTGGGAATGGCTTTAAGCTGAAAGAGGCTAAATTTAGATTAGATATTAGGAAGAAATTCTTCACTGTGAGGGTGGTAAAGCACTGGAACAGGTTGCCCAGAAAAGCTGTGGCTACCCCATCCCTGGAGGTTTTCAATGCCAGGCTGGATGAGGCTCTGAGCAACCTGATCTAGTGAAAGGCGTCCCTGCCCAGGGTAGGGGGTTGGAACTAGATGACCTTTAAGGTCCCTTCTGACTTAAACCATTCTAGGATTCTATATAAACCATAATTTAAACCACAAGATATAGATATCTATGATTCATAAGAGAAAGCTACAGCTCATTGTTGGCAGACTTGCCACAACAAAACTCTCACCACAACTTTCTTTGAATATTGGACCCCTCTCCAAATGTTGAAAAGTGATCATAGTAAAAGCCTAAAAGTGAGCTGTAAACTCAGTCATAAGAAAAATTTCTGTAAACCTGTTTCATTAGGTAAGACTACCCTCTCTTTTATTACAACCTTCTCATTGCTGAGCTAGAAACACTATCATGACATTATTCATACATTATTTACTAAGCCACATTTCGGTTCAGAACCAACCATGTAACACTTTTAAGTTCTTCAGCGTTATTCAGTATGAAAAAGAAAATCAAATACCATGTAAGTACACAGAGAAACATAATCCACGTAGTAATTCTGGCACACAGTATTTACTTTGATGTTTTCTTTTTCTGGTCAACTAACTCACAATTTAGGGTCCTGTGACCTACTGAAAAAAAATTCCTTTCTACTTTTAAGTGTTGTAAACAATCCCTCAATTAAATGTACTGAAGTTTTGGTTTTAAGTTAACAATTAGAAAATGAAATTGCATGTGAGTATCTAGATATTACTTTACCACCTGCAGTAGTTACCATGCTTTTTGTTCATGATGGTATGCCTAGAGCATATTTAGCATAATCCTGGGATCTATCCTGGCAGTGGAATCATGAAAGGCACATCAAGCCTGTTAATGCACAAGATAATGGTAGTAACCACGTGAAATCACAGATACACAGCATTAGTTAAAAAATCAGTGACATAATGCTGATCAGCTACACGGCAGCCCTAAAGCATGAACCAAAATTAAAGTTACGATGGATTTAATTCTGAAGAACTATGAAGTAATGTAATTTGTACTTTCTCATAAAATAATTTTAATAACCTAGTCAGTTATGGAAAATTAGACTCGGTAGCCTATTCAGTCTTGTAGTGATTAATCAACTTGAAGGTTTAGCTATTCAAAATTATTTCTTACTTATTTAAAGCAGTCCTATAAAATACGAAAAGTGCAATGAGACAATACTTTTCTAGAAAAAGTTAAACTCTCCTTATTAAGGAAGATGTAACAGTCACAATTTTAGTACTAGATACATTCCTGGTGGCTGAAACTACATTAGAATCCTATTTTTGAGCTATGTATTTTTGTTCCAGTAGAACAAAGTCAAGAAGATGTTGTTTTCTTCCTTGAATGACAATAAAATTATTAAAAGACAATCCAAACTCTGGTTACAATTCCCCATCTCCCAAGAAGATGGGACCTCAGTTAGCTTCAGCTCTTTCAGCACCAATATTATACTACTCAGCATTAAGTATCTTATACAGAGGTTGTAATAATATGCCTTTTTTTCTTACAATACCCACAGTTCATTTGGATTAGTGCTGAAAAATAAGGCAAAGTTATTCAAAGAACATACCTGCTTCAAAAAGTGATGGAACACAGTCTGGCAGGTATAAACTCACAACATTATGATTTTAATATCTTGATGTCTTTATGCCAGTATCATCTCAAAGGAAAGAAGCAAGTGCCACCAGAAGCCCTGTTCCACAGAAAGCAGCTGCTGCTTTTCATGCTTCACAATCAGGGTTAAACAGGTCAGCAGAGTCCGATTACTTCTTTTGTTGTGCAGTGTCCAATTGGTTATCTCTCAGGAAGATCTATGAAAGAGCAAATAAAACATTCATGAGTCTAAAAGCTGATATATCCAAGAGTTAATGACACCGAAAAATTTGGGACAACTGTGTATTTAGTTAGTGGTTCTTCTGTGCTTTACTTCTGATGGGGTCTTGAGTTTGTTTTTTTTTTTTTCCCATGCAAATATATTAAATTGTTTTAAATATACAACAGTCTTGCTCTAAATTTCACTTCTTTAAGACCAGCCATGGCTTAGGTTTACGACATAATCTCTTCCAAAACAGGATTAATTGAAGAAGTCCCGTTAGGACTTAGTCCTGAGTTCTTGTAAGTTTTTATATCAAAACAGAAGATGTAGGATATCGTCTTTTATTCTGATGGAGTTTCTCCTCTTACACCATGAAAACCTAGAGAGCCATTCCTTTTTATTTGAAATAGAGGAGACTATAAATGCTAGAAACAAAACCCCCAATTTTTCTTGGTATATCACCCTTGGAACCAAATAGTTCATCCTTTGTACTCAAAAATTTCCTAGATCACCCAATTCCAAACTGTATCTCCTGTACTGTGTTGACCTTGGCTGGCTGCCAGACCCCTACCCAGCTCACACCATCCACCATCCCCCCTTCAACAGAATGGGAAGAGAGGATAAGCTGAAAAGCTCATAGATCAAAATAAAGGTAGAGTGATCCCTTACCCATTACTGTCATGGGCAAAACAGACATAACTTGGGGAAAATTAATTTAATTTGTAACTAATTAAAAGAGATTTGGATGGTAAGAAACCAAGACAAAAATTAAAACAACACCTTCCCCTCACCACCCTGTTTCCAGGCTCCAGTTCACTCCTTCATTCACGTCTATCCCCCACCATCCATGAGCAGAGCCAGGAGGATGGGCATGGTGGGTTGTATAGTTACGATCATATGAAGTATATATATAAAGTATATTTATGATCATATATATATGATATTATGATCACATATATCATATAGTTATGGTCAAATATATACTAAAATATGTTCATGATCACATATATATAAAGTATGTTTATGATTATATAAAGTATAATTATGACCGTAGATAAACACTATTTATGAAAAACAAAACAACAACACGAGAGCTGATAAAAAAATTGTTAAGTGGATGCTTTTTAATGCGAACCATATGATTTTAATATTTCTTTTGTTCTTAGGTATATTCTTAATTTCAAACACTCCCTCAAATTTCAGCTTTGTATGGGGACAAGGCAAGGCACATTTCAATCTAAATTGTGAGTGTTTGTCATAGTTATAAGAAGTCAAAATAGCATAGTCAAAGTATCTTTCCCAGGACAATAACAGCAGAGTAGGTATAGCTAATTCTATTACATTGCATGAACACAATAAACCAGATTATTCAATCAGCATGCTTGATCTCTATCTTTGAAATGACTTTATCATTCTTGCAATACAAACCAAAACTAAATGTACTCTTTTTAATGGTAAGAAGAAATTAAGGAGAAAAAATAGAAACACGCAGAAAATAAAATCACTTCCAGGTTATCCAAATCCCTTGTATTTATATTCATCCTATTGCAAGTACAAGATCCCTGCTCTGCATTCCTGCCACACACCGGGACTGGCAGTTCTGTGTGGATACAGCTCCCTCTGGCGCGCAGAGCTGGGACTGCTCTGCAACCTGCCCTGCTTTTCCTGCAAACACTCCTTATTTCTTTGAAGGAAACGAACACAATCCCAGCAAATCTCAGGAGTTTTTTCCCTTTTCTGTATCCTTAACACATTCTAAAGAATCTTTAAAAAGACTCAAGCTTTGCTGAATTGTCATAACTCTTTTGTCAAATCAGCTATGCAATTTAGAAGAATAGCCAGATAATTTAATACCTGTTCACTTTACTCATTAATTTTTTTTTTTGTATTGTAACATCTAATGGCGCACCACAGCACCACTGTGGCAGGCAATGCAAAACCAAAATACAGTTCTAGTTCCAAAGGCTTTTCTATCTAAAAAGTCTGGCTTATACTTTACATTTCATTTATATATTGCATGCATTTCAAAACAGGCAAATCAGAACATGCCTAGAAATTCAAAGTCGAATATCAGACTAGAAAAGATTTGAAACATGGCCCAGACAGAACAGGAGGTCTGGGGTTGCTTCAGAAGCCTCCAGTTACACATAACCAGAGCTATGAACTGAAGAACTCTGAGTCACTCCAGTCCTTCCTCCTACCACTCCCTCCTTTTCCCTCTATGTTATGAACTCACATAGCGAGTTCAAGAACTTAAAGCCTGGAGCTGAGAGATATACATGCCTAAAGGTACTGGTGTCATTGCTTAACAGTGGTGTGAATTTTAACTTCTAAGGCATGGAAAGACAATTTTTAAAAGCTGAATTATATTCTTAGTTTGTTGAATCTGGTAGGGTTAATACTTACAATATCAAAGCATGCAGGAGATACAAGTGATCAGAAAAAGCACTCCTGACATTTATGGAGAACCTACAGCTTTTGACTCTTTCTTCCAGTTGTGGCAGGAAAAGAAAATCTCCGATTTTACTTCGAGGAACTTGGTGAGTGAAATAAATTGTCTTGCCGACATGCTTCAGTAAAGCCAGCAGGTCAAGGGAGATAATCTTTACTGTCTACTCAGTACTGGTAAGGTCACATCTGGAGTGCTGGGTCCAGATAAGGGCTTCCAAGTACGGAAGAGACATGGACATACCGAAGAGAGTCCAAAAAAGGGCCACAAGGATGATGAAGAGACTGGAGCATCTGCCCTGTGAGAAAAAGCTGAAAGAGCTGGGACTGTCCAGAATGGAGAAGGCTCAGTGTGGGGAACTCATCAATGTACACAAATGTCTGAAGGGAGAGTGCAATGAGGACAGAGCCAGGCTCTTTTCAAGGCGCCCAGTGCCACGACCAGAAGCAAAGGGCCCAGACTCCGCACTCCCAAACACAGGAAGTTCCCTCTGAACATCAGGACACACTTCTTCACTGTGAGGGTGACTAAGCACTGGCACAAGTTGCTCAGAGACGTTTGGAGTCTCCATCCTTGAAGTTACTCAAAAGCCATCTGGACCTGGTTCTGGGCAACTGGCTCTAGGTGTCCCTGCTTGCTTTCTCTGAAACCTCCCTCCTATGATTACGACTATTGCTAATTTCTGTGCCTTGTTCTGCAAAAAGGTGGTAAGACCATCCACAAGGATGTTGGAATTTATATTGGTGACTGACCAGACATGATAAGAGAAAGAAGGCAGGTGAGGATACCGGAACAAGAGCTCTTGCTAGCTGATGACTTTTCACAGGTGAATGAATGGCAGTCTGGAAAAAGAAGACCCAAGACAAGTAAAGCATGAAGATATAAGTAAAGCATGGTAGGCTGATGAGATAATATGTAAATTCCAAAAGAGTGTATGCAGGGCTAGTGTGTTCTAGTTTTTCACTCTCTGTGCAGGATTTTTCTTTTGTTTTATATTTTAATATTATGCTGTGGTGATGTCAATATTAGTAACATGCAGTTAAGCAAGATAATCAAAAGGCAAAAAACTGAGCAAGTGAAGAAGAATGCTTCTGCCAAGATGTGCCAGGCCTCTGGCTAAGGCATGGGGATTGATTTTTGTTAAGAAGGGAAGAGTACTTCTGAATTGCTATGTCCCCAAATGATCTTCTTGTAATTTCTTTTTATGCAGTTCTGTTTCACGTGCTCCTGGACATCTAGTGCCCTGTTTGAACTTTACTGCATGCTGTTAGATAGTCAAACAATCTCCTAAAGAAAAGAGCATTGGTTTAAGGTTCCTTCTTCAGGGAGAGAGTTTTTAGATCTCAGTCAAGGCTAACAATTCTAGAGCAAGAAATTACATTCCTCTTGCCACATTTCTCTGTTACAGAATAGTTACTGTCATTATGGCTTCAAAAGCAATAACAGAATTGATTTAAATAATATGATTGCATTGCATCCATTTTTAAACACACGGAACTATATTTGAAGGAAGGTATTCCATCTGCTAACCCATCTGCAACTCCATCTATACAAGAAGTAAGTATTCATAAGAGAACATTCATATATTTGAATTCTCTGAACATATTGTGACCTTCTGTTACTATTCACATAGAATATCTCAATTTAAATATATCTTGGGTTTTTAATATCTTTAACTGAAGTACTGGAAAAGAGTAGCAAACTCAAGAAGCAGGAGCCTTAAATGAACAGTCAGTTACATATTTAAATTTCTCATGCCTTTACGTGGTCAGTTTGACACAAAGAAGCAATCCAGACCTATGACTTCTCAGTTCATTCCAGTAAATCCAATTCAAAGCCTTGGCAGACTACTTAAGTGACATGATATAAACATTTTTTTCCCTGTCAGTTTAATTAGAGACCCCCAACACAATGTTTTAAGTAATAGGAATAGACTTAACTCTTCCAACAAGTTACTCATGGAACACCAGGAATTTTATCTTCATCTGCGGTTTACGAGATAGTTCTGTCTATCCTCCCTAATTTAAAGTGGGTTATGGAGGTAGCCTTAACTAAGATGTAAATCACAATAATCTGTCTAACTTTAAATTAAATTACTTTCTGAAAAGCGAAGGCTAGGAAGTTTATTTAGCTTTGACAACTCAGAGGTGAGTTTTCTAGGTCTTCAAGTAAAAGTGAAGTAAGAGAGTTCCCTAATTCTTTATTTAGGCAGTGTCTTGGTAATTTACTCCGCAAGCAGTTGTAATGCTGCTTTAAGGCAGTATTCTACTGCTTCTTATAGGAAATTTACAAATCCACAGTCCCAGTAGCAAGGTTATTCATTTTAACATGGCCTAATCAGCTACAGCTAAGAATCAGGAAGATTAGCTTGAACAGTATAAATAAGTGCTTTGACCTATTTCTCAGGCTATTTTACCAGAAACAGGTTAGGAAACAGCAGTACCACATCTCTCAGTACCTGCTCTTCAGGAATTAACACTTGCTTTTTGTCCTCCCCACCAGATACAACCTTTCTCCAGCACCAAACAGTTCTCTCCACTTGTTCCTCCTTCACACAGTTTTCATAATTCACCCTCTGACATCTCCTGCAGTCTTTGTCTATGCAAGGTCTTTCTTGAAATCCCCACACAGTTCTCAGTTCTACCCTGCACCTACCACTCAGCTATTCTCTCCAAAATTCCTGCAAGCTGGCTGCTTACCTACATAGTTCCCAGAAGGGAGGGGATGCAGCAGGGGAGATAGCAGGCAGTAGCCTTTTCTTTCTAAAGCTTCATTAAGCCCCACATCGGATTTATTGCCCTGTCTTAGAAATGCTCACTTAATTGATGGCTGAGAAAGGTAAATTCTTTCTAAAGTGCTGATGAGTAACTATCTTATCTAGAACCAGAAAGAAATGCCTGTTCAGTGGTTGAGTTACAAGTCAAAGAATTAAAGCAAAATGCAATCCCAGTAGAGGAATTACAGATTAACAGATGAGAAGACAGAAGTCTAAGATATTTTTCTTTCCTGAATGTTACTTACTGTCAGAAAGTAAAAATTCAAAAAAATTTATTTCATTAGCATAAATATTTCACCAATAAAGTAAATAAGCAAAACCATAAACATGAATCCTATTATGCACATAGCCACTGGAAATATTTCGCAATGACGCAGAAGACTAACATTTCAGTAAATTAGTAGCTTCATTGTTAACCATTTATCACAGCTGTTCTTAAGGTTTTTTCCTCACCTTGTTATGACAAGACCTTTCAGCTGGAAAATAGTCAGAGTTGAAACTCAAAGTCTGAACCCATGGGCTCACAGGTGGCTCAAGATAATCTTGAGGCTGCCAGCAAAGGAGCAGTCCAAACTTTCACTGATTTTCTTTCTTACTTTTCTCCTTAGTTTTCAGCAAAATCAGCTTTCTAGTCTGACTCACTCCACAACTGGCATCATTACTAGAGCTGATGCAATGGAAGTGGTGACATCACACCTTTTCAGTAGCAGTAAAGCCTTACATTGTTTTCAGCTCACCACAGAACTGCACCTTAAAAAGGATATAGGGGCCAGAACACCAGACAAGCACGAAGCACAAGTAAATTCTGTGGAAAATAGTATGAATAAGGAGAATTAAGACTCCTCTGGACTAGTCTGTGGCTAAAGGATAGGCCAATGTTTAACTTTATATTAAACACATTGGAGGCCTCTGCTGCCAGCTTTACGCTGCCATGGGTATGTGACACAAGGTGCTGTTCCACTTGAAATGCTCTCTGCCAGCTCAATTTGTTCCAACAAAACTTTGGCGGGTTACCTTTGCCCCAGCGGGATTAGTGCTGCAACAGGTATCGGTTGCCCACACGGCCCTAACCCTCTGTAGTTTCGGCACCATGCATTTCCTCTGCAACCAGGATAAAAGCAGATAGGCGGCATAAAATCCTCACCAAGCACTCTGCTAATTTGACAGAAACGTAATCATGTGCCCACACCTGATCCAGATCAAATTTGTACTGCTGGGTGATGTGGCATGGCCCAGAGCCAGCGGTAATGATTGTGGAACCACAGCACTCGGCTAAGGCTTCTCCTGCAGAAGAATTACCTGTACGGGAGACTGCAAACACAGAGTGTGGCCTATCACTGTGGAAACAGCTTGTGCAGGCTCCCCCGAACGTGCCCCGATCCGCACAAAAGAGACATAGCATAACCCCTTGCCAAACCACCTTTCTTTCTACCCTCAGAGGCAGGGTGCTGGGTTAGCTTCTGACTGAGAGCATTAAGCACAGGAGAGGAAAAAAAAAAAGGAAATTACATGTCTGAGGTTTTTCTTTTGGGCAAGTCTCTTATAAAAATAAAGGAGTGTACAAATGTCTTTGTTTCCCTGCCAACTTTTATAAGAACTAATTAAGACCAAGAAGAGCTTCATTTTCCTGTTTATTTCATAGAGAGAACAGCTAATGAATTTAACCTATTGATGATTTTGCAGCTGCCTGCTTTAATTTGCTTATGATTGGGAAACAAAAAGTTAGTGTAACAGCAACGAGCTGCCAAAGCCACGGAGCGGTCACTGGTGCGTGACCAGTGATCCAGCTGTGTGATCAAATTTCAATTAGGCAGCTGTGACAACAGAGCATGGGCTGTTCTTCCGAGCAAGAAAACAGTATTAAAGTTATGGCCACTGCTTAGTACTTGCTTATTTTCAAGTCGGCTGATTTGCCCGACTTGAATAATGTAATAAGGTCAATATAACCATAAAGGTAAAGACTGCTGGCATTTATTCTCTGCTAAAGAACATCTTGAACTTTTCAACTTTATGATTTATCTATTGATTGCAATAGAAAATTCAGGCAACAAAACGCAGTGGTAATTGCTATCAATAAATGAGAAATTACGCTTTACCTGAAAACAATTTTCAGATGGAAATATTCACAGGCCTTAACATAACTCGTATTTCTTAGTTCAGACATGTGGATTACAAGGCATTTATTATATCAGGGAGTCCTATGGACTTTATGGAAATTACCCAGAATTCAATAAAGACTTTTATGATTGCTATAAACTCTACAAAATAATTTTTAATGTCCTTTTGATTCTGAAGGGGAGATCCCAACCCTCTATAAATTAGCGACAGAACTCCCAGCTGAGATTGGCAGAAAATGAGCACCCAATAATTTGCAACTCTTATTTATAAAATTTTCCATAAATTACTGTACATGACTGAGGAATCTTCTTTTACTCATTAAATTTTACAGTGTGTTTTTTTTTTTTTTCCAAAAGTGGTGGATGATTCACTTCAGGGGAAGTGAGTTACTTTATTTTCTCGCCTTCCTTAAAAAAACAGCTCTTCAAACTTTTACATGTTATTTCAAAATATTATTTCAAAACAATTTGCAAATATTAGCCAGGGATTCCCAAACTCTGGTATCCTAGCAGCAGACTACCTAAGCTACTTAAGAAGGCATGGGAACTACTGCTGCCCTGCTGCACGATCAGTCCCCAGCCAAAGTTAACCCTGCATCAGCTTCTGCATGAAGCTTTGTACAATTCTAACAGCTGGAAATTAGACTATCGAATAACAGCTAACTCTCCAGATTTCCATTGTTTATTTTATTCCAAAATCACAAATCTGAAGATGTGAAGCTTTTCCTGGGAAGCAGGGCAAAAGCCCTTCTTAGAGCAAGTAGAAATTGGCCACCAGAACCCTCTGGTTGGAATGTAGCAGTATTATAAAGACTTATAGGGTGTGCACAGAGTCTGTGCCATAGAAAGGCGAAATGGGTTGCTGCAGAATGCATGTCAAATCCGAGCAGAATAGGATCCATATTATGTATTACTTGTTAACAGTCAGTATATACTGCTGCTGTTGGTTCACATCACAATCTCCTTTGCTGGTGCCAGGCAATAGCAGATTTCACTGATTTTCCTTTTTTTAATTTTATTTGAAAGTCACATGAAATTTAAATTAATGTATTGTTACAAATTGCATACAAAACAATGTTTGTTCCTACATTCGATAAGTAGCAATTATGAATAAGTTTGCATGATGAGCATTTGTTTATTTTTTTTCCAAGTAGTGTTTAGAAAGATTGATTTCATCAACTGTTTCCACAAATGGACATTCATGCATACAGACACGATAAAGTGACAAGAAAAAAGATATATAACTGAAAATTGAATTATAAAGCAATTTATGCTTTGAATTTATATGCTGTTTGGGAGCATAGCTTCACACTGTACATTTTTTTTCCACATCTTGCAATAAACCAGGCACTTGTAATGCAAATGGTATTGACTTGCAGTGTATTAGTAATAATTCTGACTTCTAACAAATTAAAGTAAATTCTCCCATTATCTGGGAACTGATTATTTTGGCTACAGATGCAATGAAATGCAATTTGCCCACAGATCATCTATTTCAAGATCACAGCAAGATAAGCAGTCTTTCACCAAATTAAGCTTTTTGGGCCTGTTCTCAATTCTTTGTGGTCTGCAGTAATGTCAGCATTTCTTTTGGGGTTTCACACTCTTTCCGTCTTTTTAGACAGGGCTCTCTACTTATTTTGTGTAGTCAGAAGTTGGGTGTGTAAGTAAAACCTCCTGCATAGAACTAAGCAGACGTCATGGTTTTTCCTGGTTTTAGGTATTCTATAAAACACGCTGCCTTGCAGGTTTTGAACAATTTGCAGACTAGTTCATTTGTTCAGATTTTATACATCTTAGTACAAAATTTCTTACTAAAGAATTATATTAACAAACATTCTGAGCCCAAGGTAAGATGAAACATTATAAAAGCTGCTTATTTTCTTAGGCCTATACATGTATAAAAGTAGTCTACAAATTCCTAGTCTTGTAATTTAATCTAGAAAATTGCTGACATGGTATTGATTTATGTAGATTTAACTGATGTTCTGACACGACTAGAGGGTGCTCTCCATAATCCCAGCTCAGCAAAGCATGTAAGAACACGTATAAAATTAAGTATATGCTTTGTACCACTAAAACTTTATGCCAATTAACCCATATTTTCACCACAATTCCTGCTATGTCTATCTTGTATCATAAATATATTACATAAATATTAGACATATGTTATATATTCCATACATACATTACATATTACTCTTATCTGTTCTATATTTCAATATGTTGCTCATATATTCCAATGAATATATTTCTGTGAGATTTTAAAACTAGATTTTTGAAAATGAACCACTTTTTGAATGATATAGTTTCTGAGTAATTCCTTACATAATGCTGATTTAAACCACATAGGTGAGTTATTATGATACAGATGATGTGGTCTAATGTGGGCTGACTCCAAAAGGGGCACTCCCATTGCCAGCTACATACCTGCACCTTGTACCAACTGTGCTGCTGGCTGGTCCCATGTTTTTCTGGGGGGAGAGAAAGGGGGGTGGGGCTAAAAGTAATTTTTTGCCAGTTTAACTCTCTAAAACTCTCTTGGCTTACCCTAGAGGTGAGCATCAGTACTGGTAGGAGCAAACAGCCAAGAGGAGCGAGATGGAGGGGCATGGCCTCTCCGCACAGCAGGATCTAGTTCAGCACAACGTGTATTAGCAAAATGTGTATTTTAAAACCACATTTCCAGTGCACTCCACGCCATTACGGGGCTCAGCCTCTGTGTTTTAGTGCACCACTTCCCCCTTCTCTACCCCCTCCCCTATTCAGCTTTTAAAACACAAGGCTTGTCTCTAATTAACTGCAAAGCTGCTTTTAAGAAACTGATCAAAAAATGTACTCCTAGTACTCAGACTCTCTTTTATCTGAAAAGTTTATCAGAGCTAATCCTTTTAGTATGCACTTGTCTTACAAGAACAATTTTCTTTCATTTGGTCAAGACAAAGGAGTTCAGGAATTTCTGTAAACTAACCCTCCCAACACTTTGTTGCATTTTTGTTGACATATTGGCAATATTACTTCCAGTTTTAATTGCATTAAGCACATAGAAATTTAGTGAATTGTAAATGTGACAGGATGCCAGTTACCTTTTCGCAATTGTTAAAAACAAAAGGTCTAGCAAAGAATAAACCTAAATAAAAGCAGAGCTAGTCTCTTGAAAGTAATGAAATCTTCTCGCTGCATTTGCTCAGGTAGCTAATGGGAAGACTGGCAGAATGACAGATGTTTTTCCAGACTTGCAGGAGAAGTCATGCTAATGCTCACCCTGACACATTCTTTCCTTCACAAAGAAATGTCAGGATGCTACACAGTGGAAAAACAAGAGTAGCTGCAAATATTTAATCCTCACCCTTCTGTTCATCTGAATGGGATTACCTTCTGCTGCTGTAGGTTTTGATAGAAGAGCCGTCCCACCAATGAGCTGAAAAGGAAGCACAAAAAGATGATAATCCTGATTAATTTCTGAAGCAAGCTCCCACTTAATGGAGAAACTAAGGTAGCATGCCTTAGCGTTTTTGGAAAAGGTAGAAAAATAACTGCTTGGAATATAATGAAGTAATTTTATTTGAATACTAAGTACTTAGTATGCAGTTTTACTGCTAATGTGATCCTCTGAATGGGATTGCTAATTCTAGTAGTAGTTAATATTTATTTCAACTTAACTCTTTTGTGAGAGAATAATCGCACAAAATAGCCCTTCAACAAAAATAAACTTGAATAGTAAAAAAGCCAAAATGCCAAAGGAATGTAGGTGTAAGAGAAAGACTGTAGGTTCCTGCAGGTAGTCACCCAAATTATCAGAAGTGCAAATGCTGCCAGTTACTCCAATTCCCATTTCTGATTTGCTTCATGCACCAAAGGGATACTGTTGCTAAAGTGTCCCTTTGTTGCTAGAAATTTTTCATTAATTTTAGCATATATAAAAAAGCAACTAGTCTACTTTCATACAAATAAGCTTCTGCAACAAGGGAGTGTGCTCATCTTTAATATAACCAGACATAAATTAAAATGTTCTTTGTCTGAAGAAATTCTAGTGTTATTGCCAGCACTGGTCTTATAAAAACCAGGACTAGTTAAAGCTCATGCTTGATTTATTTATTTTTTAAACAGGAATTGCATTAGCTGCTTCTCCTGTGGGCTCATTTCACTACAGGACCTTCTGCAGAATTAATTCAGTGGAAAGCCCCTTCTGCCCTAGAAGAAGGCAGGACCCCAAGAAAGGTCTAATTTTTGACCTATAAACAGCTAAGTGCTTTCCTTTGATTTTTGACAACACAGCACAGTGAGATTAATGAAACACTGTTGCCTCAGCCTAGATGGTAAGCAGCAACTTTAGCTCATTATTTCACTTCTGTCAGTATTTGATTGTCTTAGTTTTAATATTACATGACATCTTTAGTATATATCAATAGGCCAGTAAAGGATCAGCTGTAACGTCGGGAATCTTTTGAACCTAAACATGACTTCCAAATCCAAACCTAACTCTGAACCCCAATGAAGGAGAAATTTTTAAAAAATAAAAGTCAAAATTGCTTTAGAAAATCCTTGAAAAGACTGTGCTAAAAATTACACCTTCATGTAAAGAAATCTAGAAAGGATGTGCAATTTTAATGAGGTACTGGGGCAGCATATAAAACACAAAAAAGAGCTACCAAACCAAATCAAAATAAACCACTAGATTTTCTGAAGATAGAATGGGTGATTGATGCTCTACAGTTTATCATGGAGGCTACCAGGTACTGTACACTGAATGGCATGCTAAGAAATGATTCAGCTGGTGAATGTGCAATGAATTTGTTACATCTGTTCATAGGGGTCCAAACCCACCTCCATTACCAACATAAAAAGCTGTCAATTTTCAGCTTCTAATAACACCATTAAACTTGTAAGCTGCACCTCGGAAACTGCACCTGGGGTTCTCATATCCTCCCACTCTGATATTAAAAATATTCTGCACATCAGCTGTTATTATTCATGTAAAAATGACACAAAAGAGAAGCTTTCTCCACAGGCTTATGCTGACACCAACGCCCTTAGTCATTCTAACTGCAGTGTGAGGATTTTTGTCCAGGTAACCATGATAATTGAAAAACCAGAACTCCAGTGGCTGAGCCCAGTTGAGCTGTGTGCACTCTAGCTAAAGCTTTTTTTAGAAATGCATTTAGAAAGAATTATTCCCAATAATATCTTCAGTGGAGTTAGAAAAAGCTTGCTTTGAACCCATATTAAACTTGTGACAGTCTGTAGCTGTGTTTAGAACTGACTTTTGTTAGCCTGTTTCCACAGTCAGTCCTTTTCCTGGAGGCTATAACTTGTCAGTAAAACTCCAGTCTTAAATTAAGCATAGAGGATGATTCTTAGGGCTGGAAGCAAATTA
This sequence comes from Cnemophilus loriae, assembly GCA_013397755.1. Classification (NCBI taxonomy): domain Eukaryota; kingdom Metazoa; phylum Chordata; class Aves; order Passeriformes; family Corvidae; genus Cnemophilus; species Cnemophilus loriae. Next base: position 191,944 of record VZTF01000782.1, read on the forward strand.
AAACTTGAAATGCTCTGGGATCACTAACTTTCTGCTCCAGCTTGCTGGTTTTGGTGTAGATTGATACATGTCTATTAGCCACTGTCAGTTTAGTGAAACTGAAGTTATTACAAATATTGAAAGTATTCTAAACAGTTTTCAATATAATATTCAAAATACCAGAAACTGAAGCAAAAGCAAACAAGCAGTCTGCCCAGACAAGTCAAACCGACTTTATCTGCCTTTCCAGCAGTGACAAAACCTGTAGCTAATGGGAACACGGCACACATGACTTAGCTTGTCTTCGCTGACACTGTCCTTCTCTATGGCCCACCCTGACACTGCCATAAACACAATCACATATCCCACTTCATCTGATTGACTTCACAGACACAAACTGAAGCACACTTAAATTAGGAGAAGGGTTACGCTGTGTTCCTTCCTTTCGGTGAAGAGAAAGGCAACTTCAAAGAACAACTTGAAGGGCCTGATGTCTTTCCCTTAATTATTGACTATGAAATTAGCCTTAGGCAACTACTCTCCAGGTTAAGCCTCTAAAGTCAGGAAAGATGAACCTGGGCCATAGAAAAGATAAAGCTACCACAATATGGGTGCAAAAAATGACTGTAAACCATTCCCAGAGCAGTTAGCACGAGTTCACAGGAAATACTAATACCATTCTTCAGATCTCTTCCAGGTCTTAGACTAACTCCTTCATGGAATTTTTACTGCTGAGCTGTTTTGAGAGCATGCTTATTAAAATTGCAGATGACAGAGAGCCAGGAAAGTCTGGAAGTACACTGAAGGACAGAACTAGTCCAAACCAAACTAGTCCAAAAAAACGGATTGAGGAAATCACAATACACTCAGGTGATGGCAAGGGCAAATTATCACACTCAGGAAGGATGACACACTGAGGAGTTGATGCAAAGTTCTGCAGAAAATATCCAGGGTGCAGGGGATGTCAAACCAAACAGGAGACAAGATTGTTGTATTGCCACAACAATTCAAAGAAGCCCAATGCAGACTCAGGGCAAGGCAGAGGGAAGGGACACACCAAATAGGGAGAGAAGTACATTTCAACTCAGCTGCCAGATGTCTGAAATTCCTATGGAAATATACAGTATTCACTCAGACAATAACTCTGGGTAGGAAAAAAAAGGACTATCTGGTTATGTGCCAAAGAAATGCCAAAAACAATGTCTAAAAATGCAGTTACTGGGGATGTTACAAACGAAGAGACTTTTTACTTGTCTACAGAAACAATCCTGATTTTTATACCACGTAACTTCTTCAGGTAAGAAGTAAAGCTAAAGCCTCTCGTGCTTGTTTTGATCATGTACCTGTACAAATAAATATTTTCTCTGTTCTCAGGATGTTTGCAAAGTACAAGCAAGTTATGCCTTTGAGGATCCTTATTTTCCATTTTGTACAGAGAACATGGCAAAAGCATCCTCTTCTGTTCAGGCTGTTCAGTTCTGCCAGTGTTAGCTGTCTGTGCCCCAGAGAGGCACTCTGTGCCATGCAGTTAACCCAGGAGAATGTCTTGCAGGAGTACCCGTGTTATTTCATCTTCTTTTCACAGTAACCAGGAAACTAAACCAACTCCGATTTTGTGATCTTCCATCTCTCCAGTTTCACGAGTGCTGTTCTTTGTGATAAATCCAGCCATCGGTAATGCTTCTTCCTTGCTAGACAGCACCCTGAAAATAATAATGATGTGTAAGACATTAACTGCAAATGTGAAAAGAAACACTTAAACATTATTCATGCTTCCTAAGTTTGAATACTCTAATTAATAGCTGTATCTGCCATGATAAAGAATTCACAAGACACAGGGCTTACATGGCTGAACTATGACACCTCATGATATCCTACGATGCATTTAAGACATGTAGCACCATGGTACTCAAAGAACTCCATGGCTGAAATTTAATTCGAACAAAATGTTGTGAATAAACACTTTGGTGTTGTTATACCTCTATGACAAAAATCAATAAAACCTTCTTTCCTTTCCTACAAGCTCTTAGTGTGCGGCAAGCAAAGACAGCAGAATGAATTGGCAGGAGATAAGTCACAGAATATGCATTCTTTTTGCAACAAATGTATTTAGGCGAAAATATGTGACTTACCCCATAATTTTAAGGCTTTGTCTGTCATCCTAAGGTAAGACTGGGGGTTGGAACTAGATGATATTTAGGATCCCTTCCAACCCAAACCATTCTATGATTCTCTAAGAGTCTTACTTGTAAATTCACTCAAGAAATCAACATCAGGCTAATATCAATAACTTCAGTATTTATTAAAAAATAGAAATTTGTGTCCTGAGAACAGCACACTTATGGAAACAGTCACTGCCTGGAAAATCTATGCTTACTTCATAATAATGTGTTTCAATTTCCTTAAAGGTGTTTATGTAACATTAATCAGAGATCAAAGATAATCTGAGGGACAATACCGGTTATGTTGTTTAAGGTTATACTGTCTCAGACTGAAAATGAAAGTGTCCTTAAAGAACTAATTTCAACTAATCAGATGGAAAGTATGCAGAGCTGATAGGAACCATAAAACACACTATCAATAATCTTCACATATAGTTTGACTATATAGGTCTCAAATATACACTATTTATACTGTGAAAGTAAGAATAAGCTTTTTTTTTTCCCCCCAAAAAATGACATATTTTTGATGAATTGAATTTTAGATTGACTAGAATAATAATCCATCCTACCAGAGTACGGAAAACAAATTCATTATTAGTAGAAAAGAACAAAAAGTAATTTTGAAAAATTATTGGCTGAGGCAAATCCTGACACCAGTGAAGCTGGTGGAGTTCTATCAGTAACTTAAATGCTCTGCTGATTTAATGTAAGCAGGCCAAATATGAGTAAACTGTCAAAGAATGCAGAAGAAAACCTGACGTCTTAATTACTGGGAAAAAAGAGCTGAGCATGTTATTTTAATTTGAACTACCATGTCCTTATTATATCTTGAATTATTGCATGCATGCATTATAAAATCATATTAAGAATGCTTTTGAGATTCTTATTAAAAAAAAAAAAAAGGGGGGAAACCACTGAAAAAAGCTTTTAAGACACAGCAGTTGATCCAGTGTCCGCCTCACATGTCCATATGTTCTTTTGGCTATCCACGAGACAAGGTGGGATTACAGTTCTGCAAAAGAATGAGGTGCATTTGTTAACTTCACAGTTCAGGGTGAAACGGCCATCAGTCCACATCTATAAAACTTCTTGCTTCTAGAACTAGTTCAAACAGATGAAAATCCTCCATACAAACCACCTATTCTTTCCAAATGGGTTCCTCCAAAGCTGTGTCATTGCCTATAAATAACCACTATCATGTGAAATCTAAACCTTTCTGCCAGTAAGCAAGCACTTAGAAGAACAATGTATTATGCAAAATTAAACCATATGAATCATTTTGCAAAATCTGATTTTTAAGTGGGTACAGGCACTTCATATATTATTCAAAGAACAGAAACGTTCCCTTACCTATCATGCTATATTTAGGATTTTTTTTTTATGATGGAGAAATAAAAGAGATGAAAGAATGAAAGAAACAAAAGCAGTTACAGAGAGACAAAGGGAAGCTTAGTCCTAAAAAAATTAAAAAAAACCATCAAAGTTTATTTCTAAGTGTCCCAGCTAATGTGATGTACATAGTTATGGACTAGTAGATCACGTCATGAATTATTCCTTTTCTCCCTTAAAGTCCAGTTCCTGGAACTGTGTGGTTTGCAGGAACCTAATATTTTGCCTTAACAAAATTACAGGGTTTTACCTCTTTGTCTTGCAAAAAATCCCACCTCTCCCCACTCTAAAAATGAACCACAAGGGTTCAAATGCAAATACAAACTCTCCAGTGTATTGCATTTGATGGATAATGCATTTTGAAACAAAACTATCTTTCTGTGTTTGATTTTCAAGCAGTGGCCCAAGTTGGATGTTCAAGGCCAGGCTGTACTGATGTACTGTGACTGGTGCCCAGCCTCCTGCAGGAGCAGCCAGCCGGATCTGGCCCTGGTGACACCACAGCCCTCTCAGTGCCACTCCCCGAGTGTCAGGGCACAGCCTGGGGGGACGGGGACTGGGGGGCTGAGGGGGATGGGGAACTGAGGGCTGACGGACACGGGATCACAGAATATCCTGAGTTGGAAGGGATCATCATAGTCCAACACCTGTCTCTGCGCAGGACCATCCCCAAGAGTCACCATGTGGCTGAGAGGGTTGTCAGAACACTTCTTGAACTGTCAGGCTGGTGCTGTGACCACTTCCCTGGGGAAGCCTGTTCCAGTGCCCAACCACGCTCTGGATGAAGAACTTTTTCCCAATATCTGACCTAAATCTCTCCTGACACAACCTCATGCCATTCCCTCGGGGATGACATGTTATGACATGGGGGTACTGAGTCAAACCCCCACCTATCACTTTTCTGGCCCGGGGGTTACAGGATCCCTTGGGTATCATCCAAGCAGTGCTGCACCTCAGGTATTGTGTCCAGTTTTGGGCTCCTCAGTTCAGGAAGATCATTGAGGTGCTGGAGCAAGTCCAGAGAAGGGCAATGGAGCGGCTGAAGAGTCTGAAACACAAATCTTAGGAGGATTAGCTGATGGAGCTGGGGGTGTTTAGCCCCCTGGGAGAAAAGGAGGCTCAGGGGTGACATTATAGCTCTCTACAGCTCCCTCAAAGAAGGTTGTAGCCAGGTGGGGGTCGGTCTCTTCTCCCAGACAACCAGCGACAGGATGAGAGGACGGAGTCTTAAGTTGCACCATAGGAGGTTCAGGTTGGACATCTAGTCACAGAAAGAGTGACTAGATACTGGAATGGGCTGACCAGGCAGGTGGTGAAGTCACTGTCCTTGGAAGTGTTTAAGGAAAGGCTGGACGTGGCACTGCGTGCCATGGTCTCATTGACGTGGTGGTGTTCGGTCACAGGTTGGACTCGATGACCTCTCAGGCCTTTCTCAGCCTAATCTGTTCCATGATTCTGCGACTCTGAAGAGAGCGGATGGAGGGAAGCAGGGCGGTGCCGCCCCCGGCCCCTGCGAAGGCGCGAGGGGGAGGGGGCACGGCGCATGCGCGCGGCGCGGGGGGCCCGCCGAGCCGCCCCTGCCTGGTGTGCGCGGACGGGGAGAGTGTGGGCAGCGGTGACGTGATGACGCCGCTCTGCGCGTGTCGCCAGCCGCGCGACCCACGCACGGTCCGCCGGGCTCGTGCCTGCTCCTCCAGCCGGGCCGCCGCGCGCGGGCGGGGCGGAGGCGCCATCCCTCCTCCTCCTC